>DWAP01004237.1:0-11148 GCA_018230625.1 Heliconius eleuchia
GTGTCGAGGCAAAGCGCGGCGTTGAGTTCCGCCACTCAACACGCAATACCTCCAGGGTTTGGTAGAAAATGGGGAACGCACTATGTTAACATTGGGATTTAATTTACTTTTAAATATTGATGCAGTTGTGACGCAATCGGTATAGCTTCTGACTTTGCACAGAATGATTGATCGATTCGAGTTCGATTCCTTAAGAAAAAATATATAATATAATAATATTATATATTTTTTCTTAAGGAATCGAAGATTATCGAAGATCGATCTGATAGACGTTGCGTTGAGTGCCGCCACTCAACCACGTAATTTCTAGTAAATCTGGCGGTGAGTAGAAAACTAAGTGTCTTAACAGTATGTTCCCTATCCCCGCCATGCGGGATAATACGTGAATATGATTCTTTATATTTTAAACATGTATATTAAATATAGATAGATTTAAATATCTTTATTGCATACAGGAGTTGTTACAGAGCAAAATATAGAAAATCTTAAGAAAATAAATATGTTAATATTGTTTGTTTCAGAGCATACCAAAAATTAATTAAAGAAATGTGGAGTAGGAAATCAAGGGGCTACGTTGTACCTAACGGTATTCTGTATGGAATACGGAATGTAAGTGTATACGATTAATTTATGAATTTACTTGTTTTTTACTTGAGAGTTTGTTTCATATTAAATTTTAATTAAAATAGTGTTGTTCACAATGTTTGTACTTTAAGACCGTCGTGTCATCAAACGACCGTAGGAGCCATGGTTGTGGGTTCAATCACCGTCCATAGGATTAAATTATGTTCATTTCTGCTCTGGCATACGATACGCGGCGTTGAGTTCCGTCACTCAACACGCAATACCTCAAAAATATAACGGAAGGAGGAAGGAGCAGTATCATACTTTCTAGTTCATACTTTTATTCTGAACAGGTTCACCCGATGTTCCGCGGGTATCACCAGCACGACACGCAGGAGTTCCTCAGGTGTTTCTTGGATCAGCTGCACGAAGAACTCAAAGAACCGGTACTTATTATATTTGCTCAGGCCATGTTTTACATGAAAATGTCAAGCAAGACAACTCAAATAAGATTGAACTAAACTGAAATTAAATGTTATTACGGTTCTTAAGGATTCGTTAAAATAATTTATGTACCTATATAATTAAAAAGCATACTTTTTTAAATTAGATACTTTAAACATTGCAAACAACATGCTCTTTAAATTGTACTACTATATGGCCCGTGATATTGATTTATTTATATAAAATCTCTAAAAATATAATGTTTCTGTTAGCACCCTGTAAAGGAAACCATAGTTTTAACTACTCTATAAAAGCCAGAAAGAAAAAAATCCTATGTCTAAACTGTTGAGGTATATTGTTTAATTTCTTTAGGTATGAGTTAGAAATAAATAAAATAAATCATAAACAGCTTCACGCTGTATCCCGCACACAGTAGAGTAGGCAGCGAGAACCTAATGTTAAGACACTCCGTTCCCCACTTTCCCCCTAGTTCTAGTTAGTAGGTGGCATTACGTGTTGAGTGGCGGACAGTCTCGCGCTTTGCCTCGACACCAGAGCGAAGAAATGAAAATATAAATGTAAATAAATATTTCACTTCCTCGAGTGGAAATCGAACCCACAACCAGTCGATTTTACAGTCACACTTTGTGCCTCTGCGCCGAAACTGGCCTCAAAGTTTGAAATATTTTACCCTATATGCTGTTCCCGTAAAAGGAGTAATGAAATATATTTTAACTACTATTATTTTTATTTAGGTGTGGGACAGCACATCAGAAGACAAGATAAGTTCAGAGGCAGATGGAGATCATGATACAAGGAACGTTCATGTAAGACGAAGAGCGGCTTCTTCGGGAGGTAAATACATAAAAAAATATTTATTTATTTTGTTTCTGCTAACGCTGTGCCCGGTATAATAATCTCAAAACGACATCGTTTCCCCTGGTAGGTCGGATTAACCTCGTATGGTAGTAAGCTTACAGGCGTATTCACGTCAAACAAAGTAATGTCACTTTAAAGCGGACAAAGAATTATTGATTGAGATCGTTATTGAAATATTCCAAGATCATCGCTAAAATTATACCCGAGCCTGATCTAACTACAGCGGTTACGATAGTTAGTGGATTTAAAATTAATATCTCACAAAACTCACATACTCAGCAAATTCAATTTGTTTTATATTGAAACTCGCTAAAAATGTTAAGTAATACCTGTATTGATTTAACTTTTACCAGTAATTTCGATATAACTTGCATGCCATATGTGTCATTTAAAAAATATAAAGACTTACATGAACGTATTCACGTGCACCAAGCGGCTGTTTTAAGACACTTCCGTTCACCACTTTTCGCCGAATTTGGTAGGAATTAAATGTTGAATAGCGGAACTTAACGCTTAATTGCAAATTAAAACTTTTGAACTCATTTATATAATTTTTTTCTTTATTATTGATTCACAGCGAGCGACGCGCCATACTTCGCTCGAGTGCGCCGGAAATCCCCCGCGCCCTCTACCTATAGCGAGCGGAATGATGGTTATTTGAGGTATGCTTTTTATATTAACTTTCTTTATCGTCAAGACAGACAATTGCCTAATTGAAAATTCTATTATGAAAAAATATCCTTAGTAAGTACTATTGCGTGTCTCTTAATAATTAAAGAATTAATTGCCAAGTGACTTACCATTCTATAGACTTACCATTTACCACCTTCTACCTATGTACTTCAAAAAAATGCAGTAAATCCTACTAATATTACAAATGCAAAAGTTTGTAAGGAAGGATGTTTGTTGCACTTTCACGCAAAAACTACTGAACTGATTTAGATGAAACTTTACAGTGTACGTCACAATAGCACATAGGCTACAATTTATGTAAAGTTTTGTAAAATTTAGCTATAACTTTATAATAATAGTATAGTATAAGATAAATGATATAACATATTTAAACAGGGTCCAATCGGAGAACATATCGCGACACAAACGGTCGGCCAGCTTCGGTGGAACACACCACTCTGCCTACAATGTTAATACACATCATCAATTCAATGGTGAGATTTTTTTGTATAGATTGTTCATTCAAAAAGTAAAAAGTTATTTTTTTTATTAAAAGTTTTTAATAATACTAATAATAATAACATAAATATTTCCATATCCACTAAAGATTATATCACCAGGTACAGTACAAGATGACAGACACCAAAGGGACGTAGGTTCGGAGTCAGAATTATCTTGTTCAAGCGAAGCTGAGGAACGCTATGAAACTTGCTCCAGTGGAAGTGATATAGCTGATAATCCACCGTGAGTATTTTGAATGTGGAGGATATTAAAAAATATATTTTTTTAGTATTATTACGGTTAACGCTGTCCCGGAAATAGCTGGATAAGTAGAGTGAATCTGGGAACCTAATATTAAGACATTTCCCATCAGGTGGGAAACGGAGTGTTTTTATACTTGTTTCCCCGTCGTGACCGCGCTTTGTTCACTTGAGAAGAAAATAATGAAAAGTAACAAAAATCCTAGATTCAAATCTACGTAGCCATCTACAGCTCACTTCGGAGCAGTCGACCGTACTGTGCCCTGCTATATGCGGAACTTAGCGTAAAGCTAAACAAATATGATTTAAAAAAGACAAACAAATATTTGAATGTTTAACTTCAGTCCCGGCACGTGGTGGGGGGGCGCGGCGGGCGACGGCGGCGGCGCGCGCTATCGCAGTATCGTTTCGGACGTGTTCGACGGCAAACTATTGTCTTCTGTGCAGTGTTTGATTTGTGACAGGGTGAGTCCTATTTAATACACTTCTTCAGTCTCATAGCGCAGGGGCACAAGCGGCTGTAAACGCGACAGGTTGTGATTTTGATTCCCTCTCATGGAAATTAAATATTTAATATTTTCATTATTCTCGTTTTGCTAACGAAACAAAGCGTGGAGTTGAGTTCCGCCAAGGCGTGAAGCCTATATCTAATAAAAAAATAAAATAACACAGCAAAATAAGCACAGCTTACATAATTTCAAATTTTAATTGTATTATTTTATCGTTATATTCATATCAAGGTGTCAACACGTGTGGAAACATTCCAAGATCTGTCGCTGCCGATCCCGTCGAGGGAACATCTGGCCGTACTGCGGTGTCAACAGCCAATGCTCAGCCACGGTCACGGCGCTCCACCGCACACTAATCAGGACTCCTGGGTAACTAAATACTAATACTTGGCCTTGTTGAGTTGTTGTTGGAATAATTAATTTTATGAATTTAATACGCCTAACTTCTAAGCGGCCCCGACGCATTGGTCGGACTGTAAATCTCATGATTTATTCAGTTTATGTCGTCATATTTTTCCTTTTGCAATAGAATTATTCAATTCAATAAATATTCATGTTCAGATCTGGTGGCTGCTAAGCTGGTTGAGGTCTTGGTTTTACGGGCCGGTGGTCTCTCTACAGGATTGTCTTGCTGCTTTCTTCAGTGCTGATGAACTCAAAGGAGATAATATGTACAGGTATGATTATAAAGATATAAATGTGTTAATTACTATCAAACCTGATCATATAAAATTTGATCATACAATAACTTTTTTGGTTATTAATAACTAGAAAACTTTCTTTTTTTCAGTTGTTCCCGCTGTAACAAACTGCGTAACGGTATCAAAATGTCGGGTGTGGTGCGTTTGCCGGAAGTGCTGTGTGTACATCTTAAAAGATTTCGCCATGAACTAATGTTTAGTGCTAAAGTGGCTGCCAGAGTGTCTTTTCCTATTAACGATTTGAATATGGCGCCTTATACTCATAAAGGTAATTTTGTTATATTTCTGTTCAGTGTTGTTTGAATCAACATTAACAATTATATTTTTTGGGACTGTATAAAATAGGGGATTAGTTACAAATTTGTATATTTAGTACATTATGGTTAAAAAAAGAAATTGATTATATATTTAATAAATAATTATGGAATTATTTAATCTAGTATCTAAAAATAGCTGCCAGCTCGCATAGTAGAGTAAGAGGGAAGGAAGAATGTTAAGTTATTTGTTCCCTGCTTTCTACATGCGACAAAACTACATGCGACAAAAATTGTCGCTACAAAATAAGTGTTTATTCATTTTGCTGAGACTTTTAGTATGAATATTGATTTATCAATGTATGGTATTAAAATGATAATTTTTTGGGGTCAATGGGTTGCCGGGAAGCCTATGTTCAGCGATGGTAATGATGGTAATATGATAAAATAAAATCCGCAGAGTGCACGTCGCTGGTGTCGCGCTACGCGCTGTGCGCCGTGATCTGCCACGCGGGCACGGCGGGCGGCGGCCACTACACGTGCGCGGCGCGCGGCGCGGACGGCCGCTGGCGCGCCTACGACGACGCCGCGCTCGCGCCCCTCGCGCCGCACCACCTCGCCGCCTGCGAGGCCTACGTGCTCGTCTACAGGTACCCCGATTGTTTATTCTATCATTACACCTTGAGCTCCAATATTATATATTTATTATATTTGCAGAAAAGTCAACCCACAAATGACAATACTGCGGCAAAAGGCAGCCGAGATATTAGAAAATGCCAGTTCCGAGCCCAACGATATCAAATTCTACATCTCAAAACAATGGATCAATAAGTTAGTGGTTTCAATTTACTATTTTTATATTCGAGTATGTACTCCGCTCATTACGGTGTAGGCAGAGGGAAACTGCAAACTGAGTCTTAAGACACTCTGTTTCTATTAAGACTTAAGTTACCCATTTTTGCCGAATTCTGTTGAGTGGCTTAACTCAAGGTCGCGCTTTGTCTCGGTACCAGTGTGAGAAAATAAAATTATTAAATATTTTATTTTCTCGAGTAAGAATAGCAGTAATGCATTTTGTTTTATTGTTAATTATATTCTTTACTGCATCGTTTTGTTTTTCCTGTTATTTTATTCTTATTTTAAAGTGATGAACATAACAAAAAGAGATGAAACAAATAATATGTGTGCTGGCAGGTTCAACACGTGGGCGGAGCCGGGCCCCATCGACAACAGCGACTTCGTGTGCGTGCACGGCGGCGTGCGGCCCGAGCGCGCGCCGCACCTGCCCGCGCTCGCCGCGCGCCTGCCGCAGCAGCTCTGGGACTTCCTGCACGCGCAGTGAGTGCTGCAGTTGTAAAACATTTTATATAAATGAAGTTGAGTTCCGTCGCTCAACATGCGAACGACGGAAAGTGGTAAACAAAGTGTCTTAAGCATAGATTTTTACCTACCTTACTATACCTACTATCTGCGGGACAGTAGGGTAGGTAGAGAGAATCTAGGGTTGCTAAGTAGCATAATGCTAAAAAAATTATATATTCAGATATTCTAAAACCAATATTATATATAGAAGATAGAAGCCAAGAAATGCCCCGCCCCGCATCCTTAAGGTTGCTAACTTTCATAAATTATACTGACCTGTTTTTTTTTACATTCTTCAATCCCACAATGTTTGATTCGTGAATCTCATCGATTTATTTAATAACAATTGACCAGAAAGAATATACGTTTATACAATGATCCAGATTCGGCGGCGGGCCGGCGGTGTCGCACGCGCACGAGTGCGGCGCGTGCGCGCGCGCGGCGCAGCGGCTGCGGGCGCGGCGCGCGCGCGAGCTCGCCGTGTTCGCCGACTTGCATAGCATGTTTCAGGTGGACACTTGTTGTCAGAAACGATTATTTTGCCGTGTTAGTGGGTTCTAGCGTCACGTTGCATCCCGCACACAACAGGGTAGACGGAGGGGACCTAGTGTTAAGACACTCCGTTGCACACTCTCCGCCGACACAAAATGGAAATATTAAACATTTTATTTCTTCGAATCTAAAACCTGTTGTGTTTACATATACATAGTCATACTTTGTGCCCTTGCGCCACGACAGGCCTCGTATGTCTCAGTGTATATGAAATCTTGCAAGCTCAATGTGACCCACTCCCTGGTGTCCGAATGAGCTGAAATTTGTATAACGACTTCGAATGGCTTAATTTTAAATATTTCATTAATTATATACTTATAATAATCTAATGTAATAGTTAACTTTATATTTGCTTAACACTTTGTGCATGTATTCGATCCTCACTCGGGAGTTGATTGAATTTCGCCATCTAGCACGCATTGCCTCAAAAATTAAACTGAAGATCACAAACAGGGCGTCTCGTATATTCCGTCTTCCCTCTTCTTGCTATACGCGGGATAGAGCGTGATGCTAAAAAAATATTAATAAAGGTTTTTTTTAACACTTTGAGTAAACTTGAAATTGACAACGTCTGATTGTAAACGTAAAGGTCGTTTGTTCGATTCGCCACTCGGATGAATGAATTATTATTATCATTTCGTCACTTTGGTGACAAGACAATGCGCTGGGTTGAGTTTCGGCATCCTAGCCGCTATGCCTCGAAGAGAAAGTGGAGAACGGAGTATATTAACAGTAGGCTCCCTCTGCCTTCTTTGTCATAATGTGGTGATATATTTATATGCGCTATGAAACCAAAGAAGAAATACAATATACAAAATATAATTTAAACAGGATCAAGAAAATCCTCTCTCAGTGTACGCGATCAGCATGTCATGGTTCCGTCAGTGGCAGGCCTTCGTGCGCAGCAAACGTAACCCACCGCCGCCGCTTGATAATAGAGATATTGTTGTTGAACAGGTATTTTTTTTTTGTAAAAATTGAGTTTTTATTGTTGTTTTTTCTTTTCGTATTTCGTTTCGTAAAAATGTGGTTTTTTTTATAATTTGATTGCAGATTGCATTAAATAAATTATTATGTTACAAACATAATATTATATGAACAATTTTATTACTTATATATTTCTATTCAGAACATATTTAAAAAACTCGTTTTATACTGTCTATTCTGTTTCTATCTTATTGATGTGTTTTATGACATTATTGTAAGCTAATGTGTAATTCATTGTTCGATGTACTATTTATTGCAGGAAATCGACGGCGTAAAAACCTTTGTACTAAAACCGGGGTCCGATCACGCTCAGCTCAGCGAGGAACTGTGGAGATTCTTCACAAACATATATGGTGGAGGGCCGGAAGTACGGCTAAAATCACCCCCGCACGAGGCCCTACCGCCCAAACGTCTTTCCAGAAAATACTCCGAATCAGACAAAGAAGACTATTGCACGAAGTCCACCTCAGAAATGAACATCCGCGACACGATACAAAGTGAACTACAGAAGAATCAGTCCCTACAAAACATAAACAGACGATATAAACATAGTAAAGCTGAGTCCGACGAGGAAGTTACATACAGACACTTCCAATACAAAAAACACGAACCAAACGGTAACTACGATACGGACGAAGATATGGATGTCAGCCAAACAACCAAAATGGAGAACGGTGTCGACACAGACCACGATGCCAACGACAACACCGTAAAACATATAACCACAGATACAGAATTACCCAATTTAGATAGTATTTCCTTAAAAAACAAACCAAAAACCGGCAAAGTTAGGAAAATGAAACGCAGGACGGTTAAATGATTTTTTCTGGCTTTTCAGTTTGTTCACAAGCTGATGCAACGGAACTCGGAACATTCCTATACACGTGACTGGTGTTGAAGTGCATTTAATTTATTTTCTTGTCTGTTTTGTAGTATTTCTTATAGAATGGCAAAATAACTTTGATTGAAATGATTATTCATAGTAATGATCTTTGGTTAAAAGAAAGTAAAAATCTCCCTACAGAGATGCAAAATGCCATACCGATATTATTTTAATATGCAATTATCCTAATATATAAGAATTTCATATGAATACATATTTTGTTTGTATTAATGTAAATTGTAACTATCGATGTTGTATTCCTTCACAGATTACAGCGTTTAGAATATCGATGTTATTTTAAAATAATCGATTGTGACTCAATTCTAAATCATGATCTGTCAAATCTTGTCCTGCACTAAGACAGTGCAAATTGTAAAAAGTGAATATTTTTTATAATATAATAATAACTAACGCGGCCTAACACCACAACAGGTGTTAGTTACAGAATTTTATTCGTTCACATAATATTATAGCGTATAGGATATCGATTTTTTTAAATAATCGATTGTGACTGTCAATTTGTAATTTTCATCTGTCAACTTGTCACGCCTAGTATCTTGTTGCTAGTGAATGTATGAAAAGTTTATATATTATTTTATATCCGTAAAAAGTATATATAAGTTGATAAGTTGCACATATCATTTTTGAAATCATAATTACCATTATATTTATAGGATAATAAAACCGATATGTCTATTTAATTGCACAAAAGAAACTTGTTAAATTATTTACCTAATTATTATTTTAAAAATGTGTACAAGCGAGTCTACTTATCAACTTATCTACTCCTAGAATCGATATATTAATAATAACTTCTGAACGAATTCTAATTTAATAAATGGATATACATATATAGTAACTAACTCCGGCCTCACACCTCAGTTGTTAGTGTTTTAGTACAATTTTAGTTCAAATTTGAGGTTTTTAGGAAACTTTTACCTTCATTTGTACATAAATGTATGTATGTAAATCTAATATTAATACTTAGCTGTTTCGGTGTGTTGGGATGATTCATTGGCATAGTATTATCTCTAATAAAACAAGAAATGTATAATAAATATAACTTTAAAAAACAACAGAAATTAATTAAATGTATTTAAATTGTAGTGAAATGAAATTAAATTAAGTAAGTGTTAAACAAGAATGTTGAATATCTTTATAGCGTTCTTAATTTTTAAATGACAATTATTCCCAATTTGTTTATGAATCATCCTAATGAAAAATCCTAATTAAATATTTGTATGAACCATCCATTTTTTATTGTATGTACACTGTATATGTCATGTTTTGTAATCTGTGCATTTCTTCATTGTACCATGGGTTAGGTATTTATTTTGTTATTCCTGGTTCTAAGTCTATGTGTTATTTGTTAATGGATTGATCAGCAATAAAATATATTTCAACTAAATTTATTTACAGTTCATTATGTTACCCAATTTTAAAAGATTTTTTTATTTTTATTTTTTTTTAAAAGGATTAAGAACGGGGAAATGGAAATTTCCCCCAGTGGGAATTGAACCGACAACCGTCACCGTCCGGCTATAAGCCATACGTTACACCGCTTCGCCACGACTTTCTTGTGGCAATAATCAATAATTTATTATTTATTTAGATTCAAAATAGAAAAGTTTAAGTTTATTAAGCAGTCAGTCTAACTAAGCATGTAAGTTACAGGGATGGTTTAGCCTCAATTTGGGATTTAAAAAAAAACTAAATTGATGTCAAAAATATTTATTACAATGAAGACCATATTACATTGTGTTTTTATAAACCAGGTACAATGTTTATAATTATTTAATAGGCATTGCGAGGGCATACAGTACAAATCCATAATATATTGTTAGTAGTACTATCATATATGAAACATTGTTAGCTGAAACCTTTTATATTAGAGACAAAGAATTTAGAAAGTTTCCATTTGAAACTATGATTTTTTTAGATACAATATTTAATATCAAGTTTCACAAGTAACACATGTCAGTACAAATGGTTTTAAGTCGACTAAATATGTGTTTAATAAAACAATGGCTACTCAATGAAGCAAAAAAATATATATTTATATAAATTCTATAACAATTTACAATATTTATAACTAGTAATTGACAGGTTAAAAACATTACGATTTATACTAACATCACTTAGAATTACAGTTTTACAAAAAGCGTGAGTACAATAACTTCTTTTAGTTTTTTTTATTTAAAATATTTTTTTAGTATTATTTTAAGCCATTCGATACTGACATTGTTAATTAAAAAACGTTTTATAATTTTTTTTTGTATAAAACCTTTTCATATAATCTGTTCAATTTTTACAGTTACTTCTACAAAACTAGTCTTAGACTTTGTTATAACCTGTAGTTTTTTTATATACATATAAAACTAGTCTAAACCATAATATCGATAGAAAAATCAATTGTAACATGATTAAAGAATTTCTAAACATATTTTTTGTAACATTTAGTATAAAATGTCTTATTTGAAAAAAGCGTAATAAAATAGATTCTCTGTATTTTAAATAGGTGTAGATTTCTAAATATATATATATATATATATATATATATATATATATATATATATATAT
>DWAP01004238.1:0-11148 GCA_018230625.1 Heliconius eleuchia
TTTTGTGAACTGTACATACGGTTTTTTGCTAATAAAATTATTATTATTATTATTAAATAAAAGAAGAGTCGTCGAAATCGGTAGGCGTGATACCGAGTTACTAGTCCACTTGTCGCTTACATACTTAATGCAAATTTAGGCCTTATGTAAGTTACTTATGGACCAAATTTTGTTCCCCTTTTAAGGCTATTAAATTTTATTTTAAAGGATTTAACCACAAATATATAGGTAGTCAGACAGGCAGACAAATGACAAAGTGTTGTCGTCGCATAGTTGACCTGTCCCATTTACAAAAGTTGGTTATATTAACTAGATGAGGTGGTAGAACCCAACGCCGGACTCTAGTCTATAACACTTCCATTGATTCAAATTGAAACCTACCTATAAACCTACTCATACCAACATAAACAATCAAAATACTAAAATATCACATAAATTCAGCCACTTACCCTCTTCTTCTTTCTCTCTTCAGCAATTTGCTTTCTCGTCTTAGTCCATCCCATTTTTAAGGCATGTACAATTTTAGATATTTGTTTTTGTTCAGATCTTGATGGAAGGAATGATCTCTTATGTTCTGGGAAAGCCCTTAGTGGAGTTGCTAGTACTTCTCTACTGAACCATTCTACCCATGGCTGAAATGTGAAGAAATATTTAGTATATGTACATATATTTTTTAACTTTACATAGCAAGTTCTTCATTTGCTTGAAGTGAAAATAAATTCAATAAGAAATGAGATTTTATCTCATTTCATCATGAATAAATTGAGATCAATCATCACACTCTTCCACCATGTTGAGTTGGTGTATATGCTTATTTATGAAAAAAATGATTTGTTCAACAAGCTAATATATCATTAATCATTTTATTGAAAGGAGTATAAAAAATTATCTCTAACAAAATCGTTAATTTTTTAAGAAAATCTCAACAAACTATTTCCTTCAATAACAACCTATATTTACTACATTTGTATATTCTTTCATAGATACATATATAGCGAAATTATGATAATAAAGAGTAAGACTCTTCTCAAAATATCATAAAAGTTTTAATCAGAATTAACAAAAAAAAAAAGAATTTGAACAAATTAACCTCATATTCATCGTGCACAGCACTAGGAACTTTCGACTGTTTGAGGCGCTCCAGCAATTGCAAGTCCTCTCGTGATAAAATAATATCTTGTCCTGTGGAGGGGTCGCGAACTGTACGCCAGAATTCTGGGTCTTCCACTTTTCTGGATTAAAGAATAAAGATAATTTAGTGCTGCCTATAAAAGAACGCAGGTTCAATACAAAATAGCATCTTATCTTAGCATCTCCAATATAATAAGGCAGGTGCAGAAAACTTAAGCACTACGAATACTAGTTCAGTGGCTGACAGATAACTCACATTGAAAAAAATTCTAAATTTTTTCAACAGAACGAAAATTATAGTATTTTGCGTTTTCAAGTCTATATAATCAAAGTTACAATATACAAGACATCCTGCTACATAAGGGAGTTTCTTAATAACCTCACGGTGCTTCTTGCATATAGTCAGTGTCAATGTTTACCAATTTCCACCTAATTTTCGAGACATTCTGTGTTGAGTGGTAGAACTCAATGCTTTGCTTTGTTATCAGGGTAACGAAATAAAATATTCATTCCGATTAAAACGAATCAAATCAAATGTTTTTAAATTAGTGGCACTGGGCTACAATGGCCTCATTGTAAATATGCATCTCACAAAAAATATGGGTAATAAATGACTAAATCTTACTTAAGAAACTCATCAATCTGATCCCTTTGAGGTGGTTTAATAATGCGTCTTCCATCCAAATCGTAGCCGACGTGGGGATATTCGTCGTACCACCACATGGGGACTTCACCTGCTGTGTTTATGCGGTCTTCCTCATCTGATGTGTCACCAGAGTCATATTCGTCTAAAAATACAAATATTGATATTTTTTTACTTTACCCTGTATACTACATATAGCAGATTTGGTAGAAGGAACCTGATTTAAAGACATTCCCATGTACAACTCAATTTTGGAGACATAATATGTTAAAAGGCTGAACTCAAAGTCACATTTGGTCTTATTACCAGCACAGGGAAATGACAGTAATTCATTATTCTCATTTGGAATTGTAACTACAATGTTTATAGTCAATGTTCTTTTAATTATTTCAGACAAATAGTACAGGCTTTAATTTAAAATAAGTAGTAAGCATAAAACTAAATAATAATATTAAAAAAAAAATTAAATTCCAATAAAATTAATATTAAATATTTTAGTCACATGTTTGTGTCCCTGTGCCATGACTGGCCATAATTAAAAAATATCAATATAATTAGGTATAGAAACAAAATTTTTTTGAAAATTTTTATTACATTTGTGTATCCTAAACAATCAGTTACTTCAAAAGGCTTTTAATTTACATATTACTATTTTGTTCATTTTTACCATTTACAAATACAATATATGAATGAATATGAATAAGGTCTTTATTATAAAAAAAATCACATCATCTTCTTGCTGTATGCAGCAGGGTAGGTAAAGGGAACCTAGTGTTAAGACATTTCATTCCAGCACAAATTTTGGACACATTGTGCGCTGACTCACCGAACTCAATGCCGCATTTTGCCTCAACACCAGAGCGAAGAAATGGAAATATAAATTAAAATAAATAATTAATTTCCTTGAGTGGGGATCATAACCAGAACCAGTTGTGTTTACAGTCAGAATTGTCCCCTGCATATTGACTGGCCTCATGGCCAGTCTTTATTGCTATTACTATGTTTAATTATGGTAAACAAATGCATGCAAGTTGATCAAGCATTCAATCCAATAATTTTTTCACTAGTTTTGAATTTAATACAACAAAACAAAAATAATTTTTTGTTGAGATTGTTTCCTTACGTCAAAAAATGTTAACTTCATTTACATACCTTTTTGTTGAACAGGTTCTGTAACTGAGGCTTCTTGAATTTTGCTAGCCAAAATATCTACACTACTTTGCTGATTCTTTTGTTTATTTTTATTTTTTTTCTTTTGTTTAGTTTGAGTTTGTTCTTTTGATTTCAGTTCTTCTTTAGAATTTTGTAGTTTTTTTGTCTTTACTTGTAAACTTTTCTTTGTTGATTCATCACTAGACCCTGCTGATGGGGTGGCCCCCTTCTCAGCTCCACTGTCATTGCTTTGATCTTCTTCTTCCCCTTCACTATCATCCTCTTCATCAATTTCACTTCCTCCTGAACTACCTTCATTTACATCATCTTCAGAGTCTGTTAAGTCCTGTTAATTGAAGGAAAATGTTAGAAGTAGTAGTTGCTATACAAACTGGAGGTATTGTCATTAAATATGTATAAAAATGTAATATCATACTCACTGAAGATTCTTCTAAAGATTCGTTTGATTGATTATCATCATCATCTTCTAAAGCAGAGTCATCACTGTCAAACAACACTTCCTGTAAAGATGCAAAGGAGTATATGGTAAAAAGTAAAACAATATATAACTTCGTACATCCATAGGAATATTGGTACACATATATAAATTATTATTATTTCAATTCAACTCACATCTCTTTCGCCATCTGAATCAACATCTTCTTCTTCGTGTTCAGAGTCTGTAGCATCATTCTCCTGGTCTACATCACCTTTCAGCAAATCTTCAGCTTCATCTTGACTTGAGTCCTATAATACGTAAAATGAATGTAAATAATAAAGCATGAGTGCAACAAATTCACGAAACATAACATAATGCTCACTTTATCTTCTGTTACATTGTCTTGTGTTTTTTTCGAGTCAATTTTTCTTTTTAATAACCCTGCTTTAAAAGGAGGCATTTTCGAACTTATCAATTATAAATTAGCCTATTCCATAAGTAATTAATATTTTAATAAAACACATTGGCTTCTAAAGGCACAAACACGTGTTTTTGGCATTTAACTTAAACAATAATTTTGACAGTTATTATCATATGTCAATGTCATAGTCGTAAAAGAATAAAAAATATTTTTCACTGGATTTTTTATCGTCTTTAGTGAAAAATGAAATACTAAAATGTTATTACTCATTTATTACACAGTATTTATTTCAAAAAATATTTTAAAATGTAAATTAAATTTCCTTACGTTTGGATATTAAAACAACAAGTAGGCACCACTGAATTCAGATTTTTGAAGCGTGAAACATTGTAAAGCTATAAATTGAGGTTATGTTATGTAAAATTTTAAATATTTGAAGTTACATTGAAATAAAGGAAATAATAAACATGTTAAGTGAATAGAAGAATTGTACTATTACCTCAAAATTATATAACAGTTACTGAACAGTCTATAAATTATTAAATATGTTTCGACAACTCTTTAAAGCTTTAGAACCTTGTAGAAATATATTGGTGAATATTAAATATTTTCTTGTATAAAACATTATAAATTATACTGTAATTTAATTTTAATAGTTATTTATTTCGAATATTTTATGAGTGAATATTGTATTTTGTTTTAATTAACGAGAATTTCCAGAGTCGTGCTGTTGGAGGGAATGGTAATGCTTTTCAACAAAATTGTGTTTCAAGAGAGCAGAAATTAACAGAAGTGTTAAAGAAATCATTACCTGGCATTACCTATATTAGTGTAGATGACATATCGGGAGGTTGTGGAGCTATGTTTGAGGTATTTTTTGTTTTCTGTTTCACACTGCATTCCACAAATAACAGAGTAGGCTGAGAGATCTAGTGTCAAGACACTCTGTTTTGAGTAGCAGAATTAAACGCTTTATTCTACCTTACAGAACATAGAAATTCAACTACTTTTTCATTCCAGTGGTTATCGATCCCACAGTATATTTAGTCAGATGCTGTTTCAGTAAAAGTACAAAGGCCTTAACACAATCATAGTTTAGAAATTGTATTTCAGTTAATGTATGTATATGAGTTATTTATTTTAATATTTAATTTTATTAAATTAAAATTTATTCTATTACAGATTAGTATAGAAGCAAAGGAATTTGTAGGTCTATCAACAATAAAACAACATAGGCTTGTAACTGAATCATTGAAAAGTGAGATAGCTGAGATGCATGGTATTAGAATCCACACTGCACCATCACAGACCAAAGATTGATCTTAAAGGAGCATAATTAGAATATGGGAAATAAAAATATGATTACTTTACCCAATAGGATTTGTAACTTAAAGAAAATTTTGAGTTCATTGTGATATACACTTGCTTGAGTGATTTTATTTTATTTAATAATATTGTTAAATCCTATGATTTCCAGAGTGTGTTTTTTGTACAATGTAACATATTTTGTTTTATACACATGCATGTAGAATTAAAAAAAATAAAATGCTTTAAGGTTTTTTATTTATATACGAGTATTGAAAAAGTCACAGCTTGAAAGAAAAAAAAAAGTAATATTCCAAGGCTAATATCAAAATTGTTAATAGTTGATAATTTATTTTGTAATAGTAATCAAGTATAATATATTATAATATATTGAATAGCATTGATTGTTTTATTTTTTTTATAATTATTTAATATCTAACATACTTACGATAAAAAAATCGAACAGTTAAGTTTGGTGTAAAATCTTTTAACATTGAATAATATTAATTTAAAGACAAAACGTTTAATGGCAAGTTAATTGTTGTGCGTGATTCCTTTTGCGTTCTAACTCTAAAAAATAATTTCAGCAAATTTAAAATAGATTTTTTTATGGAAATACTTAATTTTAGCAAATAATTATCTGTACTTTGTTGTATAGACTGTTTATGAAATGCCCGTATGCGTCACTGTCACAACGTACTGTAACTGTATAAAAAACACAAACTGTCTTTGATCTTTCAAACAGTCCATCATGGCGCTCAATTTATCTGTTAAGATCCATCCTGTTGTTTTATTTCAAATTGTAGATGCATATGAGCGTCGTAATGCCGATTCACATCGGGTTATCGGCACATTACTTGGTAAATAATATTAATATTTTTTAGTGTGTGAAAGTTATTACAGTGTAGTGCCGACGTCATGAGGGATAACCTTCTTTTCTATATTTATGATTGTGTTATTTTTTAAATTAATATACTAGTATAAAATTAATATTTCATGAAGTATGATTTAGGCACAACGTATGTTTGGTATTTCACATAGCATTCTAGGTTATAATTAATTGTTTGGTGATATTCAGGAACCTCAGACAAGGGGGTGGTGGAAGTAACAAATTGTTTCTGCGTCCCACACAAGGAACATGCCGACCAAGTGGAGGCCGAGTTAAATTATGCCATGGATGTATATGAACTGAACCGAAGAGTGAATGCATCAGAAAACATTGTGGGTAAGTGCCTGAGAATTGTAACATGCTGACTTACTCGCTATTGTTAAAATTCCTTAATTATCGGTATGTCTTATGTAGATTATAAATTTAATTAAAACAATAACTTCATTACTGTTCTTTAATTAGTTATTTATTAGTAAATATGATTGCTAATTTATCACAATTATAACTAATTAAAATACTTAAGTAATGTAATTAAGTTAGTTAGTATTACAGTTATGTTAATTCATAAAGTTAATTAAAATTAACAAATTAAATGCAATTAAAATTTAATTTTGCATTAAATAAATCTTAAATCTTATATTAACACTAATTCTTCTTTGTGGACCAATAGCATGCACCCATAGTAAATACTGATTTAGAATGTCTCCATAAAATATTATTCTATTATTCTTGTTATATCAAAATAATGCTAAGTTTGTTATTCCATAAACATTTTAAGTAGAATGTTAAACTGTGATAAAAAACACAGCATCTGACTGGAAGTGTCATGAATATGGGTTTTCCTCGCTCTGCTAACAAGACAAAGTACTTTGGTTATATTCAACACTTTTCATACTACATCACGAAAACTATACTGAAAGAGAAGAACAGAGTATGTGAAAACAGGGA
Organism: Heliconius eleuchia; assembly: GCA_018230625.1. Taxonomy (NCBI): domain Eukaryota; kingdom Metazoa; phylum Arthropoda; class Insecta; order Lepidoptera; family Nymphalidae; genus Heliconius; species Heliconius eleuchia. The sequence goes on from DWAP01004238.1 coordinate 6,929, forward strand.
TCTGTGTACATCTAAAAAAATTAACAACATTAAAATCATTTTACCAGGATGGTGGGCAACCGGTAATGAAGTAACAAACCATTCATCAGTAATCCATGAGTATTATTCTCGTGAATGCCGTGAACCTGTCCATGTGACGTTAGACACTTCCCTTGCCGGAGCTCGAATGGGGTTACGGGCTTATGTATGCGTAGCTCTAGGAGTGCCACGGGGTAAACAGGGCTGTATGTTCACACCAATTGATGTTGGACTTACTTATTATGAGCCTGAGGTATGTTTTTTATTTTTGTTATGTAATTAAATGACCACCTTTGAATACAACATTTGATGAAATTAACATTTTTAAATAAATTTTTCTTGTTGGGTTGCGGAGTAGGATGTGTCTTAAATTACAAATAGTGCAGAGATTCTTGTTTTTTTTATTACTTTGCATTTTGAGAAAATCACTATCTATTATCATTTCTTCGAGGCCAGTCGTGGAGCAGGGGCACAGAGTGTGACCGTAAAATCAACTGGTTGTGGGTTCAATCCCCACTAGGAGATTAAGTAGTTACTGACATTTATATTTTCATTTCTTTGCTCTGGTATCGAGGCAAAAGCGCGGCGTTGAGTTACGCCACGCAACTCGCAATGCCCACAGTATTGGGCGGAAAGTGGGGCGCGGAGTGTCTTAACACTAGGTTCCCTTGTTGTGTGCGGGATGCATAATTAATTTACATTATCATTTTTTTAACCTATTTAATGTAATTTACAGATTGTAGGTCTACAATTATGCCAAAAGACAATGGGTCCTGGTGGACGCTCGCGCCAAGTACAACCCATGGTGGACTTGGCGCAGGTCGCTGAGGCTGCCTCCAAACTGTCAGGGTTATTGGATCAGGTAACTTTTGTGGTCATTTGTATTTTTTTAAGTATAATTCTTACTTATTATAGTTTACGCCAAAAAAAAGTAATCCATCTTAAAATTTAATTTTGACTGCTTTAAAGTGGATATTGTTGATTTAAAATTCTATTCCCATTCGGAATATACCTTTTTATTTATATAAAGAAGATAAACTACGGTGTTGGTTTCCAAGACGTAAGGTGAAAACCGGAGAATAAGCCAAAAAATCCTTAAAATACAAAATAAATATTTTAGTTGGTACTCGGTATAAGGAATTTTCGAGAGCGAGCTGAGACCAATCTGAACATCAACCGTATTAAAATTTTACCAAGACATTACTGACATTACTGACTTTTTTTGTACACACAAATTTTCTTTATCCTGGCAAGAATACAAAACAATATCATACAATGTCTCGAAATTGGATGGCGCATCGTATTATTTTAACTTTAGGTTTCCTTTATCTATCTAGTTAAATCCAGGATACAGCATAAAAATAAGAAAAAAGAGATTTATATGTTTTTTTTTTCTTACATTTTTAATAAACATTTTGATATTGTGTTGTCCAGGTAGTACAGTACGTGGAGGAGGTGTTGGCGGACCGTACCGTTCCCAATAACGAAGTGGGTCGTCAGCTGTTGGAGTTGGTCAGCGCGCTGCCAGACCTCGCGTCTAATTCGTTCGCTGACTCCTTTGCTTCAAGTGTTAAGGATTTGCTTATGGTGATTGTTTTGTTTTTGTACCTATACTTGTATTCTAATATAAAAAAATAAACAGTTTCACGCTGTATTCCGCACACAGTAAGATAGACAGCGGAAACCTGGTGGTAAGATACTCCGTTTGACACTTTCCGCCAAGTTCTGGAGATATTGCGCGTTGAGTGGCGAATCGGAGCGAAGAAATGAAAATATAAACGTAAATCAATATTTTGATTTCCTCGAAGTAGGAAAGATTGGGACTGAACCCCTTTTATTTTTGATTTGATTTTACAGTCACGCTTATGTCCATGCGCCACGACTGGCCTCAATTCAACTCTAATTCTAATATTATAAAGCTGATTAGTATGTCTGGTTAAACTTGTAAATCTCAGAAACTACTCATTCGAATTGAAGAATTATTTTTGTTTTGGATAGTCATTTATCAAGTAATGCTATTGGACGTTTATTATATTAATTGTTTTTGTGAGCGTATGGCTTAGTGGTCAGAGCGCCTGGTCGATTACCAGGATGCGTAGGTTCGAGTCCCGCTACGTTCATTTTTTTATGTTTTCTAAATGAGCATTTTTCTTTCTTAAGTGTGGAATAACACTTTTAAAATTTTAAAAGTATGTTACCAACTGTACATAGCGCCAGAGTTACCTTCCTCAGTTAGGATGTGTCGCTTCGTACAATATGGATAGTTGTTACCATTTGAACATGCAGGTGAACGAACAACGCCACAAATAAAATCTATTTACACACAAATATTAGTTGACTGTTGTGGTGTAGTGCGACTGCGTGTAACGGTTGTTGGTTTTATATTAAATATCTTGTAAGTGACAAGTTCTGGACGAGACTCCAATCATACTGGCGCTGATGTCTCGATTATTGGATGTTGACTAGGTTCTCTCTGCCTATTCTGTCTTTGCAGGATAGTGTAAAGCCAATCGGTATTATATAATTATTATTGAGGCTTTGGCATCATAGAAAACATAGAGTAAGGATGATCGCCTAAAATATGTCCATAGAAAAGAAGAGAAAGCAAACGCTCCCCTTCTCTCTTTTTTAGCGCGTGTGTAGAGCATTATCGTCAATTTTACTGAAATGTAAATGTTTTTGTTTATTTTACATTTTGTTAATGTTTTAAAAAATGTTCCATTTTCTTTTATTTAAATTGCGCCATGAGCATTTTTCGTCTTGAGGTCAGTCGTGGCGCAAAGGCATAAGCGTGTGAATATTGGTTATGGGTTTGATTCCCATTGGAGGATATGAAACATTTTATATTTTTACTTCCTCGCTCTGGTAACGAGGCAAAGCTCGGCGTTGAGTGCCGACACTAAAAACGCAATGCCTCCAGAATTCGGCTGAAAGTGGGGAGCTGGAGTGTCTTGAATGCGAGTGTCTTAACACTAGGTTTCAAGGGTCCACCTGTCTACCCTGCGATGTCCAGGATACAACATGAAATTGAACAAATACTTTTTTGAAAAATTGATAACTTATTTAAATATTTATATATGTACGTTCCTATATTACTAAAATCTATTTTTTTTTAACAGGTGGTAACACTACCACAGCTCATCAAGACCCAACTGCAGTTGAACGAGAAACTTACGCTACTTACATCGCAGTAAAGATACACTACAGTTTAATAATGTATGAGGACCACCTTTATAAAACCCATAAATTACAATTTTGTACACATTTTCTGTTTATTACTGAAATAACATAATAATTTATGTCCACAATAAAGATTAAGTGAAGTAAATGTTATGTTGTTATTTTATCTTTTAGTATTTTTTTTATTCTAAATTCCAAATTATTTAATTAAATATAAGTGAGAACTTAATATTATCACCATATTTAGAATTCTTGCTTGGTGATATTATAAAATATTCTAATTTCAATGGGTTATTTTGAGACCAATGCCAGAGAAAACGCGATGTTTGTAGATTTGAATCCCTTAAATCACGGCGTTGAGTTGGATGGAAAGTGCTAAACATTATTCTGAGGTTTTTTTATTTGTAAGCTATGATATGCTACGGATTGCGATTTTTCGTGCGTGTTTTTCGTGCCGCATTTCCTTGATTATTTGTTTGTATGAAGTGAAGAATAGTAAATCTAGTAAATTGACTAAATCCAAGGAATGCCAGTCGTGGCGCAGGGAGGTACAGAAAATTTGACTGTAAAACTTGACTGGTTACTTAAATTTATATTTCCATTTCGTCGTTTTGGTGTCGAGGTAAAGCGCGGCGTTGAGTTCTGCCACTCTACTGCCACATGCATCCAGAATTGGGTCGAAAGTGTGGAATGACACTTCGTTGTCATCTTTTAAATGAAATAAAATGTGGATTTGTATGTAAGTAAGCACTGAGTTGGTTAGATGTTATTTTTTAATAATTATTCGCTAATTTTAGAAAGTATAAATAAAACATAAGTGTTTCATTATATGAAACATTTATTTAACAAACCTCATTAGAAAATTATTATTGAGATAACAATATAAACAAAATAGATCTGTTTGCCTTACAAAAACAATAGTACAGACCAACAGGCCAGCCGTGGCGCAGCGGCACAAAGTGTGACCGTAAACCGACTGGTTGTGGGTTCGATCCCCACTCGAGGAGATGAAATATTTACTT
>DWAP01004239.1:0-11147 GCA_018230625.1 Heliconius eleuchia
ATTAGAAGTCATTATAGTTGTCAATCAATTCTGTTTATTAAATTAATAATCATGTATTTTAAGCGGGCGAAGCCGCGAGTGGGCCGCTAGTATTTAATAATTATTAATTATTCATAAATAATAATGAAAAAAAAAGTACTCGAATACTATTATTACCTAATTATTATCATCATCTATATAGTAATAGCGTACAAAGATGAATGACCCTCTAAACCAGAACGTTATACCATACGAAAACAATATATAAGATCAATTAATTCTCTCTCTTCACTTCACGCTTAATAACCAGAGCGGCACCGTTTTAGGAAAAAACCGTTTCCAGTCTGGATTCTAATTTGCATACGGGTGTAACTTAATACTTGTGTTACGATCAATATCTGCAAACCATTATTTTGAGAATAAAAAAATATACGTGCCATAATATGTGCCATTTCAAGCGTGTGATTGTAAAAGCGACAGGTTGTGGGTTTGATTCCTACTCCAGGAAAGGTAATATTTAATATTTTCATTTCATCGTTTTGGTGTCAATACAAAGCGTGGCGTTAAGTTTCGCCACTCGACACGCAATACCTCCAGAATCAGGCGGAAAGTAAGGAGCGGAGTATCTTAACACTAGATTTTCCCTGCCTACCCTGCTGTGTAGGGGGTACAGCACAACGCCAAAGAAAAATACAGTTAAATGACTAAAAAGCTCATCTATTTGACATTTAATTATGCATTTTTATTTAGGTACGGGTACTACACGCTTAATTATCTTTTAGATTATAATGAATCATTAATTTCAAAACAGTCCAGCGAACGCCGTAAACAATATAGTACCTACCTACCTATAAAATGTAAAGCAGGTTAATTTCGGTTGCCTATTAAATTTTGCGGTTTTATTCGATCACGTTGTAAATAAAACTCAAATATTTAAGCATTTAGGATTGCGGCCGACTTACAGTTCAATTGTGTAAAAGTATAGATTTAAGCCCGTTTTATGATCACTAAGCCGTAACACAAATTCAAAATATTGACCTGTAAAAAGAAGGTCAATTTAGTGTAAAATAAGTTGCAACCTGCAAGTACCTGTATGGTAGGTACTTTTACATTTTTTTTATGCAAAAACATATCAATATTCTAGATTTTATTATTACATATTCGTAATTCGTTAAGAAACTATTTGATACATAATATTGTGAAGAATTCACCATTTTCTTATTTAGAACCGAGCCTTATAAAATTAGTTCTATTGTTATTAAACAAAACTCTAAAGCCTTAATACTACCTAATTAACTTAAAAGGATATATACTACAAACAATAAGTTTAACATTTTAATTATCCGTTCTACAACTTTGAATGCTCATTGTTACAGGTTCCGGTTGTACGCAGCCAAGACTATGATGGTGAGTGCCTTACATGGCTGTGGCCTACATCAGAATTATATATTGGAAATTAAATCTTAATATAAACTTGTCATATTTTTACTCAATGGTAGAAAGATATTTTAAATAACTCATTTATATTTTTTTCTCTTATATGATTATTGCAAAAATAATAAGTCTTACAGCCTTTTGTCCCGTTTAGTAAAATAGACTAAGATAACCATTCAAACATTCTTGGTTTGCCGCCTCCATGGCATAATTTGTATAGTGGAAATTTTACCAGAGCGGGGAATCCGCAACTGTTACGTTTACGATTCAAATGCTGTCTAACCGAGCCACGATGACCTCTTATTTATTTAATTATGTTTCATTTAACCATATTTTATAATAAGGACTATAAAAATAATTTTAAAAATCTTGATTAAATGAAAACATATCGAAATCATATTCCACAAGTGTAATAAACACTTTTCTTCGCTACAGTAACAGACATCCAATGCACGTTCGCCAGCGCCGGCTCCGGCATCAGAGACTCCGTGAGCGCTCTACTGAGAAAGCCGGAAGGCTTCCGCGGCGCCCCGCTCTTCGCCGACGATCGCATAACTGACCCAATTGCGGACCCGGTGTGCCAAATACGACCGGAGCCAGAGGACCCCACCGGCTTGTTATACAGATTGAGGATAAACGATTTCACTAAATGCGGTGTTCTAAAGAGAAACGTGAGTATTTTACTTCTATAATTGAGTTATAGTTTAGTTTAGTAGATATTGAACTACTTATTTTTGTGTTGAATTGAAACATACTTATGTTATTCTATGGCCGTGCACGTAGGTAATATGTTATGGCAAAAACTATATAGAAGCTAGTACGTATTTTTATTGTTATTAAAAAAAGTTTAAATTTACTCCACGTGATATTACATTACGAGTAAAACATAAATAAATAATATAAATCAGCTTCACGCTGTATCCCGCACACAGCAGTGTAGGCAGAGGGAACTTACTATTTGAGAGACTCCGTTCTCCATTTTTCGCTAAATTCTGAAGGCATTGTTTGTTAAGTGGTGGAATTCAACGCCACGCTTTTCTTCGAAACTAGCGAAGAAATCAAAATATAAATTTAAATAAATATTTCATTTCCTTGAGTGGTGACCGAACCCACAACAGTCGTGTTTACAGTCACACACTTGTGCCATAGCGCCACGACTGGCTTCAAAACATATCTAAATCATATTTCTTTAAAAATGAAAGAACAAAATAATAGTCTTCACAAAACGATAATGCTTTTTTCATTGCATCCATCCTCACCGTACATTGCGGAAACATGATAATGATGTGACAATTTAATATGATTTTTTCCATCGTCATCGCGTATTCTTCTCTAACATTGACATATAATAGTAATGCCGTTACAATAACAGTATGCACTGTTTAGTGGGCTATAGACAACGAGGCACCCACCTACTCTACTACACCGATATACTATTAACTGGAGGCCGCAGACCGGTAATATGAGGGAAACTAAAATACACGATAAACATAGTGCTCACTTGGCAAACAGTAATAACTCACGTTTCATGACATATATAGGGTACGTTTATTTTGTTGACTGCTGTGATTAAGCGAGAAGTGTGTAGGAATATTTTCTAGTATTAACATTAATAGCAGAAAGTTGTTAGTAAAATTTAAATATGTAGGTACTAAGTATTCGATGACAACGTGTCAATCAAATAATATACATTTAATTGAAATAATTTATATATATATATATATAAATAGGATACAGCGTGAAGCTGACTTAATTGATATACTCCTTTAAACATGCATTTAACCTGTGCATATAATATATATATTTATAGATGTAATTATCTACATAGCGTTTTCATTTTGGTTTTATTCTTTAGGGTTTTGTTCACGTACGTATCTGGTTCCCACAATTTCCTGGTGTGGTGATGCAGTCCGACCAGGAGCTAATCATCATGTGCAAGCCCCCAGAGCCTACTATCATCGAAAACAAGGCAGCAGGTTTTGCCGGTAGCTTGTGAGTATATTACTACAAAGAAGCACTTGTGCCGTATCCTGAGTAAGATTTGAACCTCCAAGAATTAGTGACAGTAGAATATATATAATGTTCTTCACTATCATAATGGTGCAGGCAAGTTATTAATAATGAAAAACGCTGTGGTCGGAAATTATATTTCTATTTTATCTACAATATTGATTGATAAAATACCAATCGTACATAAATACTTAAACTGCAACTAACAAAACAAATATAATTACGTAAATAAATATATTTTTTTTACTCAGTATCCTACACATAGCAGAGGAGGCAGAAGGAAATACTCCTTTCACATTAAGATACTTCCGTTCCCCACTTTCCACCGAATTCTTGTTGGGTTTTGGAACTAAACGCCGCGGTTAGCCCCGTTACCACAGTGAAGAAATATACATTTTAAATAGATCATTTCCTTGAGTGGGAATCGAACACACGACCTGTCGCGTTTACAATCCCACGCTTATACCCCTACGTCACGACTGGCCTCAGTTAGGTACATATATTTACCTATTATTTGTTCTGTGTTTTCGAATCTAACACTATGTGTTTAACACCCTCTATGTTTCACTGTGGGTGGTAAAATTACATCTAGCTCACTCGAATTGTATGCTAACTACCGACTAGCTGACTTACAGCAGGTACTTTACCACCCAGGGCATCACTAGAAGATATTGTTATCTCCTTATTATGTCCCGCGCTAATCTTCTCTGCTGTGGACTGCACTCACTACTGTCTATTTATTATTTTCTCTTCACTCTACTATTTATTTATTTCCCGATTTAGTTCTTAAGTGTCCAAAAATAATTATATTTTTTGTACAATGTCAACTTTACATACCTTGCTCGCTTAATCCATATTATAAACTAATAAGTTGCAGAAACAAAAGCCATATGATATTTAAACAAACTTTAATGTCTAATGTTCCATTTTTTTTATTTTAGTCCGCATGGTGCCCGGGTATCAGGCGTGGTCGAAGAGACGCCCGGCCGTCTGGAGTACGAAGTAGCATTATATAAAGAAGCCCCGCCCGTGTCACGACATTCTAATCACTCACTCGACATGCCTGTCGATCAGGTAAATACTGTACGTGACGTTCATGCACTACTTATTACACATAAAAAAAAACTAAAAGTTAGAGTTCACGCACAACATTACGTACAAAAAAAAATTTATAAAAAAGTCTTGACAATTATCTTTTTTTTTCAGCTTCACGCTGTATCCCGCATAGGTATAGAAGCGTAAGCTTTGTCTAAAGAAACATAGCTCAAATCTCAAAGCTAATTTTTTTGAGTAGGAGTCGAATCCACAACCTGTCACTCTTACAGTCACGCGCTTGTGCCCTTGCGCCACGACTGGCCTCGATAATTATCTTTGAACCTATTAAAACATCCATATTGTAAAGTATGATTAACCACGAAAGCTGTAAAATTATTATATGACTGACATATCATATAATTTGTACAGGCAGTACCAATCGGAACTAAATTACAATTACGCGCTCGTATCAACCCTGACTCCGCGTGGCGTCACATCAAACTGCTGGAGGTGGCGGTCTCCCCTGATCCGGATCGTCCGCACGCACCTGGCGCTGTCTTACTTGTTAAAGACGGGTAAACAATTATTTTCTACTGACATAAGCTGATTGCAGCTTCACGCGGTATCCCGCCAACAGCAGGGTATGCAGAAGGAACCTAGTGATAAGACACTCCGTTTCCCACTTTCGGCCGAATCCTGGAAGCATTACATGTTGAATGGCCAAACTCAATGCCGCGCTTTGCTTCGACACCAGAGCCAAGAAATAAAAATATACATTTTAATGAATATTGAATTTCCTCATGTGAGGATTGAGTCCACTAGTTGCGTTTACAATCACACTTGTACGTCTGTGTGCAACGATTAACTTTGAATATCTACTGACTGGACTAGTCAAATTACTATAAACTAATTTAAATTTATTCACAGATGCCGAAACAGAGACTTCGCTTCAATTATTCCACATCAACCAGCGCGTTACCGGGAGCGTCACAACGAAGTGTTTCTGGACTTCGAAGCTTTCTTATTGGCATCAATGAAGGAACGTTCCACTCTTTGGATACATTCCCAGATCAAAGCTTGTATGGATGCAGCAGATTGCCAACCGGACTATTGCCTTGATCTATTTGAGCCATCTGGTATGTTTCGCTTATCTTATCTTTATCTATTACATTCAATGAACTCTATATCAATCAATGCAACATTTAGATAGGATAATGATAAATATTTATATCTTTATATCAATTCGTAAATTTAAAAAGAAAAAATTACGTTATATTCAATGACTATTTTATTTCGACTAAAATTAAAGTAATAGATTTATAATTAGATGGAAATTAATATGTTTTAGGTCACGGCCGTAAACGCAGAGCTCTACCAGAAGCAAATCACAATATTACAGCATTTTCCCTTGTATCTGACAATGGTTCTATACCATTTACGAGGTTTAAAGAGAATCTCGAGTACACAGTGGTAATGCCCGGGGAGCTGTTCCACAGAACGCCTATAGAAGCAACTTGCGCTACGTCTATGATGGTCGCCGTGGCTTTAGGAGCTTTATTGTTTATGTCTGCACTTTTGGTAAGTTAGTTAGTTTTCTTTTTTCACACTGTATATCGCGCATAACAGTGCAGGCGCATGGAACCTTCTGTTAAGATACTCTGATCCTCATTTTCCGCTAAATTCACGAGGCATTGCTAGTTAAGTGGTAGAGCTTAACGCCGCATTTTGACTTGTTACCAGGGCGAGGAAATGACGATATAAAATATTTCATTCTCCCGAGTGGGAATCAAACCCACAGTAGTGGCGCTTACAGTCACACGCTTGTGCTCTTGCGCCACGACTGCCTCAGTAGAGAGTATATTTTTTATACAAATTTACATATTAATTCTTAATTTCTTCCTCTTCCTCTGCCTACGCCGCTAACTGCGTGATGCAGTGTAATATTTAGTCATATTTATATTATGTTGGATTTTTATTTCCAGATGTGCTACCTGGCAACAAAATTGAATGCGACAATGTTAAAAAATAGTAATCTCCATACGCCTTCAGGGAAAGGCTTTGAACAAATATTGCGGGAACTAGCGCATCATTCACTTCCAGAATCTGGTTACACGGGTCGTCCCACCGTACAGTAGACCGTCTAAACCGTCTGTGGCCTTATTTAATTGTGTACTATAATTATTGCTACTATTTCACTAATAAGCTAGTTTAGATTTAAGTTCTAAATAACTTCTAATTAAGGTACGAAATGAGTATGGCGTATTTATATGAAAACGTTTGATCTTATGACTGAAAAATATAAAGCTTAAGTAATATATAGCTTAAATAAAGCTTTTTCAGTCATGACTGTCACTTAATATATTTTAATTATTGTTTTAAAGTTAAGAGGTAATACGAATAAGTAATATTTATTTTTATTAATTAGGAATTTATGAAAATTTATTGTTTTCAATGTGATTTAAATAAAAAATAGATTTTAATACCAACCTACTATTATTTTATTTATTCATTTAATATAGAAATTTCATCTCGTGAGGCCATTGTGGCACAGTGGGATAGCCATTATATGAAATTCTTGAAGTATGTCATTTTCAACATATTCATTAGAAATCATATTCCTATCTCTCTACTAATTTAATAGATGCATTACGAGGAAATCTTAAATATAGTAAAAATAACCTCAAAAATATAGCAATGATAAGAAAGGATGCTACAAACTGTAAGGCATGTGTTATAAAATCTACATTTTACATTTAAGTAGTCGAATTCCAAATTTTGGCAATGAGGTATGTCGGTAAGATTAGGGTATCTAGATTTTTTTCTGGGAGGGGCCTGAATTTTAGCTTTGAACATAATGTTGTTTTCGATTTTTCATTAATTTATTTAAGCAAAGACGATATTTTTATAAGCTAAAATAGCTCGACATTCAGATTGCGACCGACTGACTGAATCTGGTATGAATTGTGGGATGTATGTATAATTGGTCACAAGGATGTAATGAATGATTAAAGAACGGTAAAAAAATATGAAACAAGTGAAGGGTAAATGAGACTAGAAGAATTCTTTGGTTGGCCTTCCAGAACATAGTATCGATGATGCACATCAAAGATGTGGAGTATTTATTCGGCGAACTTCATATAACATGATGCAAATGCAGCATAAATGTATGTATCCTTAATTGTTCGTGTCCTAAATTTACAGTGCTTAGGAGTTTATTTTTTTGTGCTCTAAGGGGTTATAAACCTGGATATTTAGTATTGATTTTTTTTTGTTTTTTAATGCCTCCTGATTTGGGAAAAAATATATTGAGACTAGGACAGCAAATGGATAATTCTTTTGAAGCACGGAACTATATAAAAAAAAGTATTTAATTTAACTTATTCGTATTTTTTGTAAGCGCCGGATCTTTATCTCTATAATGTGTTTAAAAAATGACATCAGCTTTGACCTCCACTTCTCAATACGCCACACCTCCAGAATTCGGCGGAAAGTGGAGAACGGAAGTGTCACTAGGTTACTAAGTTCCCTTTGTCCACCCTGGTTTGTGCGTGAAACTAAAAATACATTTAGCTATTTTCTAATTTAAATAATATCATAACTTGATTTATAAATGGAACAATATCTATAGAAAGTCATTAAATAAAAACAACTTATATAGTTTGTTTTTTGCGTGCTTTCAGAAATAATATAGATAATAGGGTTTTTTTTTATCTTATTCACTGTTTCACAAGCATTTTTTGTTAACTTTTAAATTTAAATAAAGTTAAGCAAGTTTGGAAACGTTATACTTTTAGCATTTTATGGTACTACTACTATCCAAGTATAGAGGTCCGGATTTATTGGAGTTGGCAACATATACACAATTCAATAGTCAATATATTCATTACTTACTGAATCTGTCAACATTTAAAATAATATTTTGTAACAAGACGTACGAAATATATACCTGTTGCATTAATATTAAATATATCAAAATATCATTAAATTTATAGAAGTGAACCTTAGGTATATGTAACGGAGTAATCAAATCAAAAGTTGTTTGTACATTATTGATACGTATGGGTCCAATATCAAATTAAAATTTAATTTCATTAAGAAAAAATATTGTGAACACTAAATCTTCTACGAAATATAATAAAATACATAAAATATGAGCAAATCCAAAGGGCACTGGTCATTGGGCCTACTGGAATCTATGAAAGATCCCAGTACTATTGTAAAGGAAACTGAAAATATTGTAATTATTCGGGATAAATATCCCAAAGCGAAATTACACTATCTAGTCCTATCTCGTGAAAGTATAGACAGTATATATAATTTAAATAAAACACATGTCGATTTACTGAAAGAGTTTGGTTTGATTTTTAAAATGATTCAGAAAGATCACAGCGATATAGACCTCCAAGCTGGATTTCATGCAATTCCTAGCATGAAGAGACTTCATATGCATATAATCAGTCGGGATATGATCTCTCCTTGTCTTAAAACTAAAATTCATTGGAATAGTTTTACCACTCCATTTTTTATATCTTATGATGGTCAGTTATTATTGTGTTGTATTGGAAGAAAAAGTAAAATGTGCTTACTTTCTAGTTTACTAATGTCACCAATACCATTTCAGAATTGATGAAGAAAATTAAAGAAGATGGTAGTATTGACAAAATGCCAAGTGAGACCCACAAGGAATTAATGTCATCACCATTAAAATGCAATCAATGCAATTTTGAAGCAAAAACCATTCCCCAATTGAAGGAACACTTGTTAAGTCATTGTGAAGAAGATTCAAATAATTAAATGTCAAATGTAAGATGTTTATTGATAAGAGTTAAAATATTAATTTAAAATTTAAGTACATACATGTTCATAATTCTTTAAAATGATTTCATTTGATTGGTTTAATATTTTATTATAAACAAATAGAATTCTACCAATTTCAATCATAAGATTATAGACAGAGAATTAATCTCATTGCACTTTATTTATTGCCAAATTTTAAAATTAAAGATATTCTAATATAAAACTATGACCTTTGAGTAGTAAAATCTATCAAATCACAAATTGAGACACATGATATGATTATTAAAATTGTTGATTTATAAAACTATAGCTTAATTAAAAAATAATAATATAATTAAATTGGCTTATATAACATATGAAACAAATTGTTGTTATTGCAGAAAGTGACAACAACCTATTACAATAACATCAAAATTATTTCTTTTTCCATTTGTATGTATCTTACATAAACCATTGATTGTGTTTATTACATATAATTGTTTCTATTTCTAAACTGAATATTGTAATATTAAAATTAATATGTTATTTATTATTATTGTTACACATTGTTCATGAAAAGTAGTAAATTGCAATTGTGCTAAATAATTATATTAAAACCTAAATTATTTATGTGTTTAAAATTCATGACTTTTACAAGGTAATTTACTTGATCTTGGACTTATTGAATCGGGGGAGCTACTTTTATTACATTCATCGTCTTCAGTTGTATACAATGATAGGTTGCGTCTTTTAAAAACCTTAGTTGCGCTTGGAGGTGTCATACAATTAGAAGTATTGTTCCCATTGTCAGATAGCAAGCTGTTATCTGGTGCAGGTGAGTTTCGAGACATATCATGGCTTGAATAATTTTCATGATTGCTAGGAGTTACAGGGGCCGGCAATGACATCTTAGTATGTATTTTAGGAGTTTCAACCTTGATGTTGTCTATATTTTTATCTTCATTTATATTAGAATTATCTTGTATAACTATTTGTTTCATGGTTCTACCTGATCTTGCCATAACCACTTGAATAGGGTCATCAATACCTAATTTCTCACATAGATGGGAAGTCTGACAATTTATTACGGGCTCTGTTGGTGTATGCTTTGGTATCTTAGGGTTATAAATAGCAGCTGTTTTTACAAAAGCATTGCTGCTTATAGTCAATGTAATCAACTGTTTCTCTACTAAGTCTTTTTCTTCAGTAGTTGGTGTAAAATCAAATCTAAAAGTAATTAAAATTATAATTAAATGGCTGTTAATAATATATAGTGTTTTATTTATATTTTTTTTTATGTTTATTATTTTATCCCACAAGATATGCAGAGAATTTAATATCAACTGGCAAGAAATTACTTCTAATACATCCTGGAATTCAAGACATTGTGACCATTGTTCACCATTTGTAAAAGCGGGGAAATAAAAATATTTCAATCTGTGTGGAGTCTTTCTTTATTTAAAAAAAAAACATATATATATAAATATATAATGTATACCTTTCATTTCCTCCTGGACCTGGCAAATGACAGTCAATATTTTTAACAGATAGAAGATGGTTGGTGTTTTTTAATATGGCCAACCATTCTGTGTCATACTTAAGAAGCTTATCACCGTCATAATCTGATGGTAAGTCCAAAATTTGTAAATGCTTTCTTTTTGGTAAGCATTTATCAAGTGCTAAAAATTTTGTTTCTTCATCATTTTTATGTTTCACCAGAGCTGCAAATTGGCAGTGCAAATGTGCAGCAAACCAATATTGGGGTTTTAGAGTAAATAGCAATTTTTCTCCAGGAGGGCTGCCTAATTGATTTGACTCAATATCTTGACTAAAAAAATACAAAATAACTTAAATAGTCACAACATAATATATATATATATATATATATATATATATATATATATATATATATA
>DWAP01004240.1:0-11147 GCA_018230625.1 Heliconius eleuchia
GTCGAGACAAAGCGCGGCGTTGAGTTCTGCCACTTAACACGCAATGCCTCCAGAATACGGCAGAAAGTGGGGAACGGAGTGTCTTACACTAGGTTCCCTCTGTCTACCCATACCCTGCTGTGTGCGGAATACAGCGTGAAGATGATTATTTTTATTTGAAGTTACATCAAAGAGACTATTGAGATTTGCTGGGATAAACGCATTGGTTTATGCTTTCAAATATTATTCAAAAAAATATGAAAGTAATCTACGTTTTTTCGATAATATGAGGAAAAGGCGATAAAGTTTTATCATAAAACTAATGGCTCTTATTTAGTGAACACTGGAAAATGACGTCACCTTCCTAAGAGTAACATCTTAATATGAAAGAGGCTTAAAAATTTCAGGTCATATAAAAAGTAATTTTTATAACTTGAAACCGCACTCATGAGTTAATTCTATCGATCTATAGCCTTTTGAAGTCCCGTTCGATTAATACAGCCTTTTAGATCCAGCGAATACCCGCTGTCTTCTTTGGGTTGTCAGTCTGTCTTGTTATAGGCCGGCCTGTGCTCCTTTTGCCAAGACGTGGTCGCCATTCGAGGATCTTTCTTCCTCATCAGTTGTCGGTCCTCCAAACACATGCGCCTTCAACTTGCAGATTTTGAGAGCTATGTCAATAACCTTCATTCGTCTACGGATTTCATTGCCTAGAGATATACCAAAACATAGTTTTCTCTATCGATCGGAACGATGAATGATGACGAAAGTGATGAACGACTTTGCGTCTGTTCATGAGTAAATTATAAACTCCAAATCGTATCATTCTATTCTTTGTCTCCTAATAAACATTATGAAAATGGTTAAAAGATGTAAAGCTGTTATTGTTTTATATTCATTACAATAATAATGTTAACATATAGCTCTTACATAGAAATAAATATTTTTTAAGGTTTCTTGCTGGCTTACACGATTCGGGAATGTATCATTGCATAGCTGAGAACGTCATGGGACGTGCGACAAGAACAGTGAGTTTAAATGTCTTAGGTGAGTCGACAATATCGCTTTGAAAATATTAATATATTTTAATTAATAAGTTATTAGTAAAAAAGCCGCTCGCGCTTCGATAGTCAACATGCAATGTCTCGAATTCTTGCAGAGAGTGGAGAACGGAGTGACTTGACAATAGGTTCTCTATAACGCATTGTGGAGAACGGAGTGACTTGACAATAGGTTCTCTATAACGCATTGTTCGTCAAATAAAATAAGTCGTGATTGAAATGTTGTAAACGTGTCAAAATTAAATGCATAATCTTCTAGAATAATTTATCTGGCAGCATTTTCATAGAATTTAATATCAAAATAAGGCTATAAATAAATGTAAAACTACTAAATATACTACACTTAACAAAATAAATGAAAAATAACGTTATTCTTTTAGACTATAGACTTTTTATTTTTGCCTTTCTTAATAATTTTGGACTTAACTTCTCCTTCGGAAAATATGTACATATGAGTTAATCTGCTTATAAAATATTCACTGATCTGGTACAAGAAGCGGGGTGGAGTTATTATCTGGTCTCTCTCAAGTCTTTTACTGCTACTTTTACATTCTTTCTGGCGTTTAAAAAATATACAGAAGTGTCAGCTCCTTTTACGGTAACAGCATATAGGGTAACATATTTTAAACATATTTTAGCATAACATATTTTAGTTAATAGATACCAATAACGTAAGTACATACTACTACAAAAACACTACTAAAGGTTAAGCAAATTTGAACTTTGCCGCCAATACCTACGACTCAATTTTCGAATGAGGCGTTTGCGGCGGTTTCCTTTTGATAGATTTATGTGTGCGTTATTTAGTTTTGTAGTTTATTTTGTTTGAAAATATCACTTTTTCATTTTTGGTAAAAAAAAAGTATTAGGCTTTTACTATAAAAGCCTAATACACATTTTTAACTACTCTAAGTAGTTAAAAATGTGTTACATTTAACGTGGTGCTGACACTTCCTTATATGTTGATTTATATTGTAGAAATGTTAAAGTATACATAGATTTTTGTGTTTGTATTTTCAGTACCTGTGTATATAGAACGCTTGCAATGGGAAACATTGTCAGTTAAAACAGGTACGACTATAGTGCTACCATGTAACATAAAGTATGGCAACCCTGTTCCTTCCACGAGATGGCAGTACATTACATCTCACTTTAAAACTACTGTACTTCTGAGGTAAGTATCGAAAAACTAAACGTAATCATAGAAATGTTAATTAACCTTTAAAATTAAATAACAATAAATATATTATAAAGAGATGCCATCACTAGAGGCCAGGTGTGGCGCATAAGCGTGTGACTGTAAACAAGACAGGGTGTTAGTTCGATTACCACTCGAAGAAATTATATTTTCATTTTCTTCTTTCAAAAAGATAATATATAAAAAAAATAAGATATAATAACAAAAACCAACAGTCACGCCTACTACTTAATGATAGCGTATTTAGAATTTCAATGTATACAAATTGATATTTCGTTTGTAACGTAGAGTACAATATTTTGTTTCTAAGTAATTTCTCTTCGCGTGATGCGTGAGAATTATAAAATAAGTACAAATGAGTAAATACATTTTGTTATCATATCAGTTTAACTTTGTCTGAGTGTGGTTGTCAATCATGATTCATGATACATGTCAATTACTTATACCTAAATTATATTATTTTATTGTCGCTGCAACTGAACCAATTTAATTCAATTGTGTATATGAACTAGTCTTAGCTAGAGGGAAATTGGCCTATAGTATGTACACTTATTCGTTACTTAAAAAGTATACAAAAATATTTTATTAAATTTTATTTCTCTGTAAAGATGTTATTAAACTCAAAACTCATAAACTTTACAGTCAAATTGAACTGCTAAGTTAAATACTCATAGATCTAAAGGCCATTTACATATAAAGCACTAAATAAATCATTTAAATAAAATTAACTATTAACTTTTTTGTAAATATTTTAGCGGTTCGGGCAGATTAGACCTGGTTTTACAAAATGTAAGCCGAAAACAGGATGGTACATACCAGTGTGTTGCAGAAAATGATATTAGTATAGACTCAGTTTCGGTAGTTCTAAAAGTATTATGAAAATAAATATTAATGAAAATCACAAAATTTAGCAAATGTCATATTATAATTTTTATTTCTTTAATTCATAAATTCTTAAATTTAATTATAATACTTATTTAGTTTAATATGTTCGTAAATTATTCGTCATGTTAATGATTGCATGCAGCAATGAATTTAAAAAAGCAAAAATTATAAACTTACAACAATATTCTAAAACTGTCAAAACGTTGCACCGAATGAACGATATATAATCTTATTTACCGTAAAATAAGTCTAAAACACAATATCCTATATATCCTATTCAATAAATGAAATATACGAATTCTTTGTTTTATTTTCTAAAGATACCCAATTCCCATTAAATTTATATAACAGTTCAAACTCACGACAACAACACAAGCAAAATTCTTTTATAAGTTAATCTTTTATAATTATCTCAAATAAATAAAACTCATCATTAGTAGTAAAATCATTTTTTGATAGAACTAGTAAGAGCCATAAATTCTATCTTGGTCAAAAGGTAGTTTTCAGTATCTCCTTCTGTTATTTTGTTTTTCTTTCAATTAATATATTGCTTTAAAAAACTTGTAAATTCTTAGATTTTCACGATTTTCACAAATTATTATCAAAAAATATGTTTCAGAAATCTGAAGTTATGAACACTTTACAGCAGCCCGTGACTGAGATTGCATTTCTCTGTCAGTCGATTTTTTGTTATATTTATATACGCGTAGTTTCTTGATTTTTTGTAGAATAAGCGGATTGCATGTCGCTTTTTGGTGTGGTGGGTGTGAAAGTTTTTAGGAGGTCTCAGGTGGTAGAAAGCCCGATCATCTTCTAACGAAATTTGAATGTATTTGAATTTCAATATCCTTGTGGTTTATGTTAGAAATACATCTACAGCAATGATTCCAAACTAGTAGTTCGAGGATGACCAGTGGTCCGCAACGGCCAAAATATGGTATGCGAAAGGTTTAGAGGATGGTGAGGCCTTGATCACTGTGCTGTGAGTGAGAAGAGGGTGGGTGATGGATCCGACAGCTTATTGAAGACGATACAACATCTGCCGACTCCGTTTACAATTTTTCGCCGAATTCTGGAGGCATTGCGTGTAAAGTGGCGGCACTTACCGCCGCGCTTAGCCTCGGCACCAGAGCGAAGAAATGAAAATATAAATGTAAGTAAGTAATAAATTCTTTGATTTTCACGATTATTACACATTTTAAATTAAACTATTTTCACCAAATACAAATAAATATTTCATTTCTTCGAGTAAAATACGATTTTTATATATAAACTTATATTAATAAAATTTTAAAATGATATACAAAAATTAAATCTAAACGAATTATATATTATTGTCCTCAATGTTGGGGAAACTAGCGAATCTAAGCCTAACTAAATCTATAATAATTTAACCTACGACTTAACTATTCCACGATGGAATAATAAGTGGGGGAAAAGAATAAATTCCTTTCCCACCGGCGCCGTTCACCCAATTTCTCTCTTGTCAACATTTTGTGGCGTTCGGCCGCCTATCTGACGGACATATTATAATATTAAATAAGTTTTCCGCCTGTGACACGGACCGCTATATAAGTAAGGATCGAAACCACAACCAATCGCGTTTACAAGCACTTTGTGCCCATGTGCCACGATTGATGTTACACATTAAAATTATTAATTAAATCTATTAATTAAAATATGTTAATTATATTTTATGTAAACACTTCATTTTTTTTCTGAACGCATAGATGTTTTAATACTTTTCTGTTTAATTCGTTATCTATATTTTTGACTTTCCGATGACATTGTCTATTGATGAATATGTCAAACAGCTCTAATGTCATTGTCAAATCAGCAAATCGGTTTAGCCTTGACTAATGTTTATATTGTCAAGCTATTGCACTATTTTATATTAAATTTTGTATTAGAAAATGTGCTGTTAACCATGTCTTGCCTTAAAATCCCACCATATATTTTACAAGAACTCCCGGATATCACTGAAACTGTAAATTATCCTATTAGAAATATACAACGCATAAAGGTTAGTAGAAATTGGCTTTGGCACTTGTTCAAATATTATTTCGTCTAGTAATTATATCTTAGGGCCTTATAAATAATATATCATATTGTATGATATTATATTATATGTATCATATTATATTATAGCATATAAATTTTTTTCAAATTATGGCGTCAACCAATTTTAAAAAATTTTAAGTCAAAATAATTTAAAGTGTTAATTTCGTACTTTTAAGTTTGTGTTATTTTGTCATTTTTTTTTCTGTAGCCTTATATCATTTTATAGTGTTTTCTGTAGAAAACCATTGTTCAAATGCTATCTCACTTGGGCAGTTGCATTCTGACCAATGCTTGTGGGTTCAATCCCTATACAGGGAATAAATTTTTGCATTACTATACTATACTATTACTACTAGAAAATGTGGCATTGAGATCTGTAGGAGATTCACATGCAATGTCTTAAATTATGGTAGAATGTTAAAAACAGAGTTTTATTATTTATATGTCTACCATACTGTACATGGATTTAGCATAACCCTAAAAAATACATAACATAACTTCTTTTATTAATATACATTATTATCTAAATTATACATAAAAAAAATGAATCAGCTTCATGCTGTATTCCACACCCAGCAGGGGGTATGCAGAAGGAACCGTACTAAGATCCATTCCTCATTTTTCACCAAATTCTTTGAGGCATTGCATGTTGAGCGTTAGAACTCAATACTGGGCTTTTTTCTTTGGTCCTAGAGTGAAGACATGAAAATATGAATAAATGGTGATTCATTTCTTTGAGTGAGGATTAAACCTACAACTATTGAGTTACAGTAACACCCTTGGGCCACGCTGGCCTCATGTTTTTTTTAATTTTAATTATTTCAACCGAAAACCAATTTTGCAGTCATACTTTGTGCCCCTGCGCTAATATATGAATATTTCTGATAAGGTAATATTCTAACAGACTTAGAATAAACCATTACCGGCACAACAGTTTGAATCCACCCTTTTGTTTCAGTACACATGTTTTGATGTATCAAGGACATTAATAGCTTTT
The DNA here is from genome assembly GCA_018230625.1 of Heliconius eleuchia. Taxonomy (NCBI): domain Eukaryota; kingdom Metazoa; phylum Arthropoda; class Insecta; order Lepidoptera; family Nymphalidae; genus Heliconius; species Heliconius eleuchia. The sequence continues at coordinate 6,182 of DWAP01004240.1, forward strand.
GGAGCAACCAGTGGAGGTATTTACGTATTTAATAGATGGCCGTGTGAATTTGTCCAGCTTATTCCAAGTAAAGTAAGTTTCGCTATATATGATTTGATATTACCTACTTTACCTACAACACTTAAAAAATGTTTAAAAATATTAATATTTTATTTTTGTAATTGTATTTTTTTTTATTTATGTAACACCTTATATACATTGCTGGTAGGTTAGAAACTTTTAAATTTAGGCACCCGCAGCCTCAATGGCTTGCGAGAGTATCACTATGATTCTCCTGCAGTAGCTCTGTAGAGTAAGGGAAGTTGGAGCATTACCCCAGAGTATGATGCCGAATTAACTGAGGCATCACATTCATGGCACACCGGTGACATCTCCCGACGTGCAGTCCGATGCATTTATTTGCCGAAGCAACCTTGCCCCGTCAGTACCAGTACCAGCCTGGACATCAGGACAACAAAACCTCTTTTGACCCAGCGCTCGAGGTAGCGGCGGACTGCCTCTACCGTCCCCAGACCTATTGCCGGGAACCATAGGTCCTCTCCATCGTCGAATCAGGGCTTCGCCCGCTCTTTTCCTGATCCGCGCGATAACTTCTGCCGATGGTTGCTTACTTCACGAACGCTCACTTGCACGAAATGGGTAAACGTTGGCGAGCATTTCCGCCTGTAGCTCCTATGGCGGATCGCCGGCCAAGAGTGTAGCCGCCATCTATGACACTGCACGATATCCCCGTATCGTTCTCACCGCTGCGACCCGATGCGCTTTCCGCAATTTTTTTGTGAGCGGTGAGAGCGTCAGCCCCCACAGTGGACCGTAGAGAGCCATGGATCTCAACACCGACATAAAGCCGTCAGCATGGAGAACCCGGCCCTTCGACATTCGGCATGGATTTTTCATCTCAGTACTTACCTCAACCTCCTGTCTTTGGATGTGCAGGGTAACCCTACCTTTGCGCAGGCCAAGTAAAAAGAGAACCTCAGTTTTGGGCATGGAGGCCCTCAGACCAAGCGCTTTGATGCGGTCGCTGACAAGGCGGGTGCCTTTTTCTGACAAGCGTGCCGCGTCTTGTACCGTACCGTAAGACGGTTCTCGGGCCGTGACAAAAGAATCATCCGCATAGCAGATGATATTCATCTGAAATTCAAGATGACCACGCAGGAGCCAGTCATAGCCGATGATCTATAGTATCGGGCCAAACACCGACCCCTCGAAGTCTGAGCGCCATATCGATTTCCCCCTGAGTAATGGGGGGAACCACCGACACTTCCTCATGAACTAACCTGACCTAACGGAACCTGCATCAATTTAAAAGTTTCTAACCTAACCTAACCATTAAATTTTTGCCGCAGTGGCGTTAATACGTAAGAACCCTTTTTTTATAGCTGTGCTTTAAAAGAATGACAAATAATTACATTATAAATATAAACATTATTAAGTAACATTTAAATACACAAACATCTTTAAATATACATCTATTCATTGTGTTATCTATTGTTTGGTTTTGATTATTTTTAGAGTTCTGTACTTAAAGGAAAAGACACCCTTATTAGCACCACTTTGTCAGTCTGTCTATCGGTTTGTCGAAACTTTTTCTAAAAAAAAAACTATAAAGATTTTATATGTAAAATACTTATATTATTAGAAAAAATATTACAAAGAATATGTTGACTGCTAAAGCTTATATTAATGTAACAAGTTTAACTTTCCGAAAATGTTTTCTAGGATGGTCCCATAACTCGTCTAGCAATATCAACCGATGAAAAACACATTGGTTTCGCAAACGGCAAAGGTGTTGTCACAGTAACTGAATGTGAACAGACACTTAGCGGTAACTTTTCCACGACCTCGTCCAAAGAACATCAAGGGAACGAGGTCACCGCGATGGTATGGACGTCAAATATGTTGATAACTGGTGACGATGTAGGCAAAGTTTCTATTTTACAGCTGCAAAATTTTATTGTGAGTATTGTTTTAAGATTATAATAAATAATTTAAATACTAAAGCCAATAAAAAAAAATGCCATGCCATTAAAAAAACAATAAATAAAATGTAATTATTTTAAGCAAAGAAGAAGACAAATCGACGAATTTTGCTGGCACCAGCAGATTTTATATAAAATAAAACAATTATATAAATAAAATGTTCTGGAAATTGTTCGATGTGCAAATTAATATAAGCTTAATTGATTTCAAATAGTGCTTGTTATGGATACCAAATCGAACGTTTTGGTTTATAAAATTAAATGCTCTTTCTTATATTTGAATTCTCACCCTCATCTTCTTCAACCGGCAAATAAAAGTTCATTTCGAGACATTTTTCTTATGATTAATCCTGTCACAGACATTACATGGTGATTAATGGAACTCAACGCCGAGCTTTGTCTTGTTACCAGAGTGAGGAAATGAGAATATAACGAACCCCCAATGGCCACGCGCCACGGCGGCCTTGGTTACTTTAATTCTATATTATTATTAAACTAATTATTTTTTACGTGCTTTCAGGCGAAAAGAATGTTTCACAGTTCCTCCCAAACTATAATGAGTTTAGACTCGCGAGTTTGCCAACTCGACGCTAAGGAGTGTATGCTACTCGTATCAACATTGACAAGGTGTTACATTTGTAATACCACCCAAGAACAATATCGACAAATCGGTCAAAAATTAAGGGACGGTGAATTCGGGGCGTGCTTTGCATATGTAGAACAACCATTAACGAATGGTTCCGTAGAAAATACTCAGCCAGATTTTACTGAAGTTAGGAAGTATAATATTGTCGATGATGACTCCAGATTTACTGTAGGAGAAGAATTTGCAAATATAGTGCTATTTTGTGCGAGACCGTCGTCAAGACTATGGGAAGCAAGCGTAGATGGTATGGTCAGGAGAACGCACCAATTCAAACAGGTGTTAGCCAATCATCCAATGAAAGTAATTACTAAAGAAACTTATGAAACGGAAAAAATCAATTTCAACGACTCGAGAAACGATAACGGTCAATCCGTTAACTTTTCTAAAATATACACTCTAAACGATGCTATATTTTCATATAGCAGAAACTCATTATTTTTTCTAAATGTTCAAAATGTTGACAATACTGTGTGGTTTGATGAATACAACGACATAGTTGAATGTAAAGTTTTGTATGATATGGTGTACCTTAGATTGGCTAATAGTTCTCTAATTACTTTAAGATTTACGAAAATAGACAAATTTCTAATTAAATGTTATGCTGACTGTAAATATAGGTTGTGTGCGGAAATGTGTGCCTTGTTCAGTGATTATCTGCTTTCTGATAGTTCGTCGTCGAAGCTACATATGTTAGTTGGTTTAAAGGATAAATTAGATAACGGTATACTAAAAAACTTAGAAATACTGATGGAAAAATTTGAGAAGCAGAAAGTGAGTGACGCAACTCAAATGAAATCAGGAATTTACGTTGTAGATAATACGTATACGCAGACAGTTTTAAATGATAGTACAAAAAAACAAAACGATGAAAATATTTTTGGTCCACCAGATGCTTTACAGACGCTAAAAGGGCTGAGTGTGACAGTCTCTGATAAATTTAGTACTAGTAAGAAAATGTTAAGGGAGAAATGGGGGGATTTCGAGGAAAATATGAAACACTTAAGCATTGACAAGCAAGAAGCGCCCCAAGTTAAACAGGAAAATGAAAAATATCCTAAATGGATACCGAGAGACGATTACGAGACAGATACAGTTAATGTCACAGAAAATGATATAGTTTTTAAAGAATCTAGTCGAGACCAAAACGATGTTGTACAAATTGATAATAGTCTTGTAGAAAAGGATAAGGTGTGCAAAATGCTGTACCAGCAAGCTAGATTAAGTCTTGTCAATAAAGAATCAGAAACAAATATAAACTCGATCATCGATGACTTTACGATCGATATCAATGAAATTCACGATCTAATGTTATCTGTGGAAAAATATTGCAAGTCAATCGATTCAATCGAAGAATCGATTTTTGTTCCGAATAATATATTTTTAACGTACTTAAATAATGCTCAAAATAGATCTAAATTAATAAATTGCATAATAAACGATGAAATTTTATACAAATATTTTGTGGATTCCTGTATAGCGGTGAATTTGAAAACTCAAAAATACTCAAGCATCGGTTGTGAATGCGGTTTCCCCTTGCCTTATATAAGAACGAGTCAAATGCCGATATTTCCGGAACTCATAGACGATTTTATAGAACAACAATGGTCGAGTCAAACAAAAGAGCAATGTTACGAGATGTGCAAAAAAATGCCTTACTTGTGGCGGAAAATTTTATATTTACGAAGAAACGAGGATTTGATAAACGTTTTGAGAGTGCTTTTGCAAATGCTAGACGAGACTTTATTGCATTCTTTCCTGCCACAATTTACTTTGGACACTTGGGACAGGGCGATACAGTTATACGCTACTCTATACGCTAATATCTGTTTGAATTGCAATAAAAAATTTGAGCACATATCGGTAAAAGATATGCTGAGTTGGGACCAATTGGGGTCAATGGTTGTAAAATCCGTCGGTGGGAAAAACGCTATAAAAGTCATGGAGAAACATGCAAGTCTAATAAAAATGGGAGCGTTGACTATGAAATTTTATCAAACCTGCCTGTTGGTGTTTATGTTTGAGAAGTATGACAGTACTCTTGTCATTCCATTAGTTGATACGATATATAGTGCATATGATTTTGAAGAAGCTAGGACTGAGGTGAGAATTTGTTTATTTATTACATTATACGGCCGTCGTAGCGCAGTGAAACAGCGTGATATACAGCACAGGATCTGTAAACAAAACGGTTGTTGGTTCTATACCCACTTGGGGGAATGAATTATTTAATATTATCATTTATCACTCTCTCAACAAGACTTTCTCTTTTGACGGAAAGTGATGTGTGTGTGGTTTCTTAACACTACGTTCCCTCTGCTTACTCTGCTACATTTGAGAT
>DWAP01004241.1:0-11146 GCA_018230625.1 Heliconius eleuchia
AAATTTTCGTTAACTATTAATTTTAAAATTTAATCATGAATTCATTATTTATTTTTTAACCAGGTGTTATTTTAGTGTATATTATAGACATAAAGTCTAATATTATCTTAATGGTCAGACAAAACTGATTTTACATAGTATAATGTCACATCAATTTAATAAAATTTTCAATTTATACGTCTTAGTACACACCAATTAAAGCCTGATAACTGTCTTTATTGAATTCTATTTCTGATATAATTGATACAAATCGTATCGCAGATGCTATTAAGATTATGAAAGATTTATTTCCCAGATAGGATCGGATTTCTGTTTATTGTGAACTGATAAAAAGATAGTAGTAAAGATATTTATAGTTATATAATATTCTTAGATAAATTTTAGCTATAAAGCATTTATTATTTTATACGGCATTAATTCATTAGTTTATATGCGATTAAAATTATGAATATATTTTAACATTTTTATAGCAAGAAACTGGCTTTGTGACAAATATGTAAAAATTACGGCATACGGATTACTTAATAAAAACGCATGGCTTATTTTTTTTCGTTCGTTCCAAAGTTTGTTCCAAAAATCGGAGGGTCAAATCCCACTACATTAAAAAATTATACATTTCTAAATATTTCTCTTTCTTTTTCTTTTAATCTTTGGTATATTGCTATCATTTTTTATAATTGGTCAAATTCCTATTTCACATAGTATAACGTTTGATTAATACGTCCTTAATACATAAGCTTCACGCTGTGTCCCTTATACAGCAGTGTAGGGAACCTAGTGTTAAGACACTCCCTTCAATATTTTCCGCCGAATTCTGGAGGTTTCGCGTGTTTATTGGCGGAACTCAACGCGGCGCTATGTCTCGACGCCAAACCAAAGAAATGCAAATAAAAATTCAAATAAATATTTCATTTCCTCGTGTGGAGATCGAACCCACAACCAGCCGCGTTTCAGTCACACTTTGTGCCCCTGCGCCACGACTGGCCTCAATATGATAATAATTACATTAGCAAATCCAGTAGGCAAAATAATTTATACTCTCCACGAAATTACTTGTTAACACCATGTTAATTATTAGCGAACACTAAGTACGATTAAGTTGGCTTCGAGTTAGAATACTAAATATTAATCATAATTAATAAATGACCTTAATTAATTCTTTGGTAATCCTCTTACAAGTGTTCTAAGGGCTTTCGAACTTCTAATTTATTGAGTTAGTAAATTGATTGGTCCGCCTTTTCATGATCCAGGAGCGTTACTAAAACTGAAATATGAATCGATAATAAATTAAAATTTAGATTGCAACTAAATATTTTGAATACTCTTCAGTCATTTTATTTATCTAACATACGCTTTAAAGTGGTTTTGGTGGACTTCTTGGTATTGACAATATTATATCATTTTGTCTAATTTGTATTTGATCTGATTTTTATAGTAAATTGTTGGAAGTGGCTCAAAATAACAAGATTATCTCACATCATTACAGGTGATATTATTGAAAATTGCACTTTTCTTTTAATCATTTAAAAAGTATAGTAAAAATATCCCAATTTAATTTTAGTTTTTTAAGGCGCGGCGTTGAGTTTCGCCACGCAATGTGTCTAGAATTTGGTGGGAAGTGGGGAACGGAATGTCTTAACACTAAGTTCCCTCTACCTTCCCTGCTGTGTGCGGGATACAGCGTGTAGATGATAAAAATATGTAAAATAAAGTTTGTTTAGCTAACCCTTCACTATTATTTATTGCGTACTGGGTGAACAGTAGCCACCACGGGCGTCACGGTTAATCGGTTTAACTTCATTAATTAATGTCGCTTCGGATTACCGGACTGTCCACTACAATATTTCGTCTACCCGCATAGAATTATACATTTAGATAGTTAGAAATTTGAGTGTTTTTAATATATATATTAAGCTTATATAATTTTTTATATTTTAAAAAATAAGTTTTTTTTAATAACAAGTGGTGTCAGTAGCAAATGATGTGACATAAAAAAGTTAAGACATCGTTGTTCGTCAAATAAGTTTTGTTTTTTTATGATTGATTATTCGATATGTGAGCAAGAGACGAAGTAACATCTTATAATTATTAAATAAATATTTGTTCGTTTTTTAATAATACGTATAGTTTTTTTTTTATCGTTAGCTTCAAAAATTAAGTCGACATCCTTACTATTGCTTCTACTTAGCTTAAGCTTAATTAAAAAAATATTTTAAACATTATATTAAAAGAGAAAACATTTGACGACACGACTTAGACGTTTTTAATACATAACGATATAAATCGATAATTAAGTAGTGTCATGTCCAATTTCTAAATTTCGTGTTTTATGTAAATAAGGTTGAAGAACTTATTTGTTATTGTTCTGTCGGTATAAATTATGTAAAAAAATGTGTGAGGAGTGTGGGTGAAAAATAAAATACCTTAACCAATTTACTACTTAATTTTATTAAAACAAAATAATAAAAAAAAACATTTTTAAATAATTTGTTATTATAAAACAAAGTGACTGAGACAAAAATTACATTACATTATTGTTAAAATTTTAGTTCAGTCTCATGAAATTGTGTAGATTTAAATTACAATATAAGTTTTTTTAGCTTCACGCCGTATCCCGTATATGGAGTATCCCTTGGATGGAGTCCCCCCTACTGGAAATCAAACCCATAAACTCATAAACGTCATAATTCAAATATGTTTTGTAAGTAATATAACTTCATCTTTTATTGATAGCTTTCCAAAAGATTGATTGCTGAATCCATGCAAAATCTTTAGGCTTAACTTTTAAAAAGAATTCCACGAGACCGATGGTCGCTTCAGACAAATTGCCGCCATTTGTTCCAGCTGATTGGTCTGTTCGGGGGGATGTGTCCCGTGATTGTTTTCTGGGAACCCTTGCAAAGTTCAACGTATAAACGGATATCTTTATGAACGAGGTCAAGCAATCTGCAAGTCTTTTCGTGTGATACATCGCAGCTAACAATATCCCTACCACCAACCATTGATATTAATGTGTGGGCTTCCGATACTTTATCCTGATAAATTGTACATCTTCTTTTGGCCTTTAGATTTATTGATGTATCATATTTTTATAAGAAGATATGGTGATATTATAATAAACTGTATAAAAACTTAGTTATTAATATATCTATAATCTATAATTATAATAAAATCGTAACTGATCGCTGTCTGTATTTGGAAGTTATATTCGTATAAGAAAAAAATGTTATTGGGGCCTTTTATATTTCAACCAAAACGATTTTATTATAAGTATAGATAAATAGCTCTTTTAGGAAATTGGCGGCATCTGTACTTTAATATGAGTATATATATTGTCTATAAAATGATACTATTTATGTAGGTAAAGCGGCCGAAATCGAGAGCGGGTCGCTAGTAGAATATGATAAACGTATGCTTTTGTTTTGTAAATGTTACTTTGCTTTGTTGACTCTTACTATTAAGATTAGTCAACAATGTAAAAAAAGTCGCTACAATATTTATTTTAAAGGATATATATATATATATATATATATATATATATATATATATATATATATATATATTCAATCATATGTTAAAATAAGGCAGGTAAATAATAAAATACTACTTATAACAATCTCACATTTCCCATAACAATGTAGACGGTCGCCCATACGGTTTTTGTAATATTTCTCTCTTAGCGGGTTCATTTGTTACGTCTAGAATTTATTCGCCAGCAACATTATCTTGTGCCGTCAAAGTGAGTGGAGTCGCGTTTGTAAATATATGCGTGTATTAATAGCGTCGCGGCGGTTTATTCATATTTTACGCGGGAGAACAGATTGTGTGTAATAACCGCTGGGGTATAAGTGTGTGGCTGTAAACGCGACTGGGGTGTGGGTTCGATCCCCACTCGAGGAAATGAAATGTTTATTTTAATTTATATTTTCATTTCCTCGCTCTGGTGTTGCGGCAAAGGGCAGCGTCGAGTTCCGCCACTCAACACGCAATCCAGTGTGACAGTGGAAAACCGAGTGACTTAACACTAGGCTCCGTCTACCTACCCTGCTGCGTGCGGGATACAGCGTGTAGCTGATTTAAAGAGATTGTGTGTAATAATTGGACATGCGTGAGGCGTGTTCTGGTAATGTGGCCATAAGTTAGCCGGTGGCTCGGGGCTGGTGTCATTATGCCAATCTCGGCAAGTCAGCGTCGTCTTCGTGTTCCGTGGCGTTGGTATGATCTATGAGGTCTTATGGGTTCGTGAATTGGCTTCTGCGAATTAGGCCTCGGGCTGATTTAGCGAAGTTTAACGTTAGTTCCTATATGGGGATACTTATCTATACCTATAACACTTGCAGCGTCGTTACAAGTGGAAATGTTGAAATAAAACACCAGTAATGTTCTTAACGGTAAGTATCAAATAAAATGATAATAAATGTTGTTAAGATATTAGTAGACAGTCGTGGCGCGTGGCTTCGAGCATCGCTTGAGGAAATTAAATATTAAATATTTTCTTTTCTCCGCTCGAGGTAAACCGCGGTTAATTTCCGCCACTCAACACCGCGGCTAGCAGTTAGATAGAAGTAGGGAGCGAAGTGTCTTAACACTAGGCTCTCTCTGCCTACCCTGCTACATGCGGGATACAGTGTGATTCTGGGCGCTGATTTTTTTTGATAAATATAAATAAATTATCACTTCGAATACTATTATTTGATTTAAACCAACACACGAACTTATAAAACGAGCATAACATAATTGAATAAATTGATTATTTCTAATGTTACATCTAATAAAGGCCAAGCGTCGCGTCGCTGCATTTCATTAAGAACGGCCTAATGAAAATAATCACCACCGAGGCGCGGAGCTGTTTGACAAACGACCGAATGTAATTTCACACGCCATTATAACACGCTGGCTGGAGATACAATATCCTATTAACCGTCGATGTGCTTAGGCTAATAGATTTGTTTTGAATGATAATGTAGGCAAAGTATTGTAACAAAAATTATATGTGTAGGTATGGTCTTGTAAAATATATTTATTGTGTGGAAATTAATAGAACTTAAAATCACCTTTTTGTTTGTACGTTATTAGGGGACGCGAGATATTTTACGGTTAAAAGAGTAAAGCTGTTCGTAATTGGTAATATATTGAATTTAACGATATATAATTGTGAAGTTTAACGGTGCCAGACGATTACCTGGGCAATTCCGCAATTATGCACTTAAAACCCTACCCTAAAGGTACAGCGCGTTCGGATCATATAGTCCATGCGGTATTTATCATAGCGTAGTTGGAGGAAGAAACGAGATCGTCGCTAGGCGAGGCTCCACCGATAAATCTGCCGCACTTAACTCGCAACCGGTAAATAACTATGGGATTTCCGCGTGGAGGAGACGATGCGCCGAAGCATAAATCTGTGCTGGTATTGTGATATTGTGTTGCCATTACAGGCCGCGGGAAGGCGGGACGTCACATAAATACGTGTTATGCTGTTAGTACTGACTGAACGTCTCTACTACACTTTTATTGGTGTTGAAAATGCTTATCATACCCTTGTTGTTGTTTTTTCCGGGCAAATTTGTTGTAAGTAAAATTTCTTAGGTGGGTACCAAACTATTCTGGAGCGGTTCACATCCCAGTTGGCTCGCTCCCTTCCTACCCCCATGAGGACAATTTAAAAATGACCATGAAAGATCCCAACAAAGCAATCATCATCTCATACTAATATAAAGTCCCTCACACACTATGACTTCGTTTAAGAACTTCATTTAAGATTTAATTATAATTAACAAATACATATGTTCATATAAATTATCTTTGACAAGTAATGTATAAGATTAAGACATAAAATAAATCTTAATTGAGACTTCATTGAAACCTAAGGGTATGTTTAGAGTACCTACCTAAATATTTGAAATGTTAATAATATGAAAAAAAAGGGTACGAAACATATGTCTGTAGTTATCAGATTTCAAATAAAAAAACATAAAACCCATACATGTGATACAGTTATTATTATCTAACTTATGTTAATCTTTTTCGCGAATTCAAGTACTTTAGCACGCCCTAGAGTAAGCTGATTTCGACAGCAAGAACGACCCAACACGTGTTCCACGCGAAATTACCATTATTATCGATCATCTCGCTACGTCCTAACGACCGGCAATAGGCGCAGGCCAGACGTGAATTTTATCCGCAGATTCCATGCGAAGACCGGACCAGACCGTCCCGTTACTGCCCAGTAATTGTGCTTTGTTTACCTTTTCTGTTATAGTAACACCATGGTTTGATTAGATCTCGCCTTCCTTGTGTGGACAATTTATGGTGATAACTTTTCAGTGGACTCCTGTGGATATCGACAAACTGGTGAAAAGAAATATTGGGTATTGTTTGTAAATTTTATATTATACGTATCTAAACTGGGATATGTTGTGTTTTTATAAATTTAATTTTTTTAAGTATGCTTTTCTCTTTATCGCTAGAGCTTAGAAAATAAAATAGGTAAACTTTTTATACTCTATTCTTTTAAGCTATATGTGTTTTGTTTTAGCTTTACGTTGTATCCTGCACAAAACACGTTGGTTGGGAAGAGGACACCTGGGAACCTGAGGTTACTTTGGTGTTCCCGCTTTACACTTTCTGCCGAATCCTCGAGTCTCAAAGTATTGCGTATTGAGTAGCACTCAACCCTGCACAAATTTTCTGTTTTTATATGTATCTACATATCTATATTCTTTAACATATTAAAATTCTTTAACATATTAAGACTTATTAATTAAATTAGATCTTTGAATTTTAGCTGTTTTCCTTAGCATTGGTAAAGATTATACAATAACATTTACATTCGATGGTTATGTCCGAAGATTTTCACTCTCGATTCACAATATTTTCACTTTAAAGTGTTAACCTCTATCTAACAACGACGTTATGCTTTTATCCTTATCTCTTAGTATTGCTTATCTGTGGTAATTGTAACAAAATATTTGAAAGCTACATTTAATATGTGCAATACAAAACTTAAATGAGTGCAGTTTCCTTTGATTTCATTATCTCTTGCAGTGACTACAACGAGTCTACGTTATTCGATATAAAATTTATGTATTCGATTTAATGTTACGATTACGATAATTTTGTCTCTTGGAACTAGTTCGAAATGTATTCCGTTTTTTAGGATTTTGTATCTCAAAAGGAAACAATGGAACTTTTATAGAATAACTCTCTTGTCCGTCTGTTAAGAGAGAGAGAGATCTACTGTGTACTCTCCACGGTTGACACAAAGAAAAAATCAAGCTTCTAAGTCAACACATAACACAACACATTTTGTATGAAATTCGCCGCGTTATCTAAACTTATATGTTTCTTCCCATGTACCTACAATTATGAAATTTAATAAGAAGGGAGAACTTCCAGTAGATTTAAATTTGAAAAATCCAAAAAGTAAAAATTTATAGATATTTCATAGAAAAAAATCATAACAAACATCAACTTGGCATTCCATTTATTAAGTAAATAATAATTCGGTGGTTACTTTTAATGTAAATATATTATGCTATCCTTTTATAACTTATAGTTTTAAACTATTCTTGTAAACGCTTAATATATAATAGTAATAAAGTTTTAGTTTTCGTAATGACTATGAGAATTACATCCTATTAGAGTCTAGTTTATTGGTAGTTACGATGATCGATTTACAGCCCATCCGCGTGTATGTGATGCGTTTTACCATATATAATAAATGCGTAAAATGTATATACTCGTACATAGAGTATGTGCGTCAACGCTATGTTATTGCTTTTAAATTTAAATTATTAAAAAAAATTAATCAGCTTCACGCTGTATCCCGCTTATTAAATGGTAGGCAGATGGAATCTAATATTAAGACACTCCGTTCCCCACTTTCCGTCGATTTTTTAAGGCAATGTGTGTTGAGTGACAGAAATTAACGCCGCGCTTTTACTTTAGTACCTACGAGAGCAAAAATATAAAAATATGAATAAATAATAATTCCTTCTCCGAGTGGGAATCGTACTCACAACCGTCGCGTTACAGTCACGCTCTTGTTCCGCTGCGCCACGACGGCCTCAATTATTTCAGTTTATTTATACAAATACTATGTGGTTTGTTATTTAACTGGGTTTCATGTCCGATTTCACTTGTTTCTAATTCATTGCACTTCTTGGCATCTGAATATTGCAATTGATTACCATTTCTAAATATTTTACACTCGACAGTCTTGTATACGTTACCCTTTACACGGCTCCCTGTGACTGTGGAACTTGTTCGTGAATTGTATCTTGTTTGAGTATGCTAAGACTGCGCTTAATATTTTTGTATTTTTTTTATACATTTTAGAGGTCAGTCGTGGCGTTTGTGCCCCTGACAAAGTGTGAATGTAAAACCGACTGGTTGTGGGTTCGATCCCCACTCGAGGAGATGAAATATTTACTTAAATTTATATATACATTTGTTCGCTCTGGTGTCGAGGCAAAGCGCGGCGTTGTTCCGCCACTCAATACGCAATGCCTGCAGAATTCGAAAGAAAGTGGGGAACCGAGTTTCTTAACACTAGGTACAGCGTGAAGCTGATTTATTTATTTATTTAATTTATTTATACATTTAATTTGGAAATTTTCTTTATAGTTTTTTTTAAACGTTCCTTTCCCAGATATTTCATGAAAGACCGCCCTTTGACAGTACGACTTTTAACCAACTGATGAATGTTAAAATACCGCGAGTTCATGTGATGTCCTTAAATGTATACAAATATTATGAATGGGAGGCGCAGAATAAAATATAAAACAATTTTTGTTTTACCATTTTAAATTTATATTTGTAATGCGGCGTTGAGTACCGCCACTCAACAAGCAATGCTTTCAGAATTCGGTGGAAAGTTTGTTTTAAAAATTTCTTCGCTCTGGTGTTGAGGAATGTGTTGAGTTTCACCACGGAGAACGCAATGCCTCCAGTACTCGTTGGTAAATGGAGAACGGAGTGTCTTACCACTAGGTTCTCTCTGCCTATCCTGCTGTGTGCGGGATATAGCGTGAAGCTGATTAGATTGATTAGATTCTAAAGATAATAATTTTTCATAACTATAACATTTGATTTAAATTATACAAAGATGTAAATATGCGGCAGAGTAGATGTGCCGGCGGCAGGATGCGAAAGTAAATAAATGTGTCTGTTTTATTTACCGACGCTGCCTTCTATACGTTTTATTGGTTTGGTATCTTGCTACGGGCGGCTTCGGATAGGTTTCACATCACTAATTTTATAAAGAAAGGATTAATCGTTTAATATTCTATTCTGTTTTTTTAAGATGAAAGAAAGATAACCTTTTATGTATAATTTTTTATCTTTTCAAGAATTTAATACGATTTAGATAAGCATTGTTTCATTTTAGTAAAATACCTTCATGTATTGCAGAAACTACGTCGAAATGCTGTAGATATGATTTATATTTTACGACTTGCCGTTGTACCCATAATTCGTGAGTACAATAATTTTAAATTATAAGCACCTAGAGGAATCGCGCCACAGAATATGGAAAATTACGCCTCCGTGAGAACTAGGGAGCGTTGCGGGAATGCAGTGCGAAATGACATTTACAACGATCGGACCTGCCCGCTCGCTTAATTAGCTCGTAAACTCTATTTGTGCCCTCATTACCGGTCTCGGTGTTGCTATACCAAATTCTATAAGAATTTATTGAGTTTGATATTTTATGATTTATATAGGTCAGGCAGGTACATGTTCAAATTAACTGTTATAATTGCAACTGTTATAAAAATTTTTTGTGGCCGTCGTATTGCAGCGGGTTCGATTTACATTCGAGAGAATTAACTATTTTCTTAAAATATAGTAAAAATTTTTTCGTATATTTAGAAAATAACGACTCGGTGGGCGGTTGACTATACACAAGTCGGTCGAGGGTTCGCTTCCTATTCGGGGGAATGAATTATATTAATTTCCCAAAGCTGCCTACACTCCTATGTACGGGATACAGCGTGAAGCTAAAAAAAATATTCTCCAATAAAAAATCGGCAAATCACCAAAGAAGACGACATGTAAGTTTAATTTAATTGATCTGCCTCATTATTTCGTGAACATCTATTTATAGCCACATAATAATATGTATGTAAGTCGCTTTAACATTTACGATGGGTTGGTAATAAATTCTAGCGTGATAAGCTCAAACGATAAGCACATTTTGTTATGAAACATATAGTTTTGTTTACATTTACATTGAATCTTTATTTAAATGTTATTATTAATAATATTAAATACACGATTTGTGATGGCGCTCTAAAGATGTCAGTTAGGTGTGATGGATAGGTATATAATATATTATTTTCAGAATGCATGTTTATGTGTGCTTTATTTCCTTTTTTAACGAATTCGATTCAAAGCCTGTTTTTTTTTTTACTTTAAATAGGAATAGAAAATATACTAAAAGACCGTCAATAAAGTATTTTTTTGTTATATTATTTTTATAGGTAGTTATAGTTGCTTTTCTATTTGAACGGTACCTAAAGCAAATAAATATTGTTTTAACTTTTACATTTACCTTATTATGCGAGCTTAGCAAAGAAAAATTATTAAAATGTAAGTATAAATATGCATTCTCTTTCTACAGGCTTAGAGACATCAACCATTGCGTGTTTGATATCGAAATCCAGAATCGCAGTCTGTTTTATTTAATGACTGAGTAGAAACATAAATATTTTTACTTCGACAACTAAACTAAGAATATTATATGTTTTTTTGTAGCTTTATGTCGTATCCCCGCATATAGCAGTGTAGTTAAGACACTCCGTTCCAATTAAGACATTTCCGGATAACAATTTTCGCTGAAATCTGGAGGCAATGCTCATTGAGTGGCGGAACTCAACGCTGGACTTTGTCTCGCTACCAGAGCGAGAAATGGAAATATTAAATATTTCATTTTCATGAGCGAGAAACGAACCCACAATCTGTCGCAATTAAAGACGCACGCTGGTGGTTTTTATAATATGAATTATTTACTAAATAAACACGCATCACTAAAGCGTACTTTGGACATAGTATGAAACTTAGGTTTAGATAAACCGTCACCCGCTTTGACTGTTTCAACCGATAGTGCCGTATTACATACATACAATAACATTATATAACAAAGTAA
>DWAP01004242.1:0-11143 GCA_018230625.1 Heliconius eleuchia
AATGACGGAATTTGCATGCATAATGAGTATCTAATTTAACTTGGTTAAATTAATTTTAATGCGACCAGCATTGACCTATCTAAATGTCACGGCGCGTAGTGGTCGAGAAACCAGCTACCTCATCTAATAGCCTCATCTACCTTATGTTGCCGGATTTTTGAAAACTGGTTGAGGCATGGCTGCCATTCCACTCTTCATTTGCGTTATATTTGTTAACACCACACCCATTATGTTGTTTCAATTTATAATATTAGATATTCGATTTCATTATATTTTGTTATTATCAAAAGAATATAAGTACCTAGCTAAAAGTAAAGCTATAGCGTACGTAGAAAACGTACGTCAGATAGATTTTTTTGCTAATAATTTATTCTAACAAGTGTTGTAAGTATAAGTATTACGTAGTAAGGAATACTTCGCTCACGATTTGACTTATTGAAAACGAATTTGAAGAAAATCACTTAAAACACAAATAAAGGCGAGTTGTTCAAACACTCAAACAAACAATACTATAGGTGTTAAATGTTGTACCAGATCAATCGATGATTGGCGAAGGACACGACTAATAGATACGACGGCGATGGAAAATTAACGAATATGTTATGTGAATTCTAAAAGAATAAAACCGGTAAGATCAAGGTGAACTCGAATATTATCTTGTTGCCGTGGTGGTTTATCAAAATTAACTATACTTAAGACCTTTTTCTTGATAAGACAATACAAATTTATGTTACTGTGACACGTTATTATATTGTTATCGGCATTGATAGTTGATACACCAAGGCCACGCGGACTAACAGTAAAGCGATGTCTTCATTTAAATATAGTACTTCAGTGGGTTTTCTACCTTAGCTTAGGATATAAAAAAAAAACAATTTTTGTAAGCACATTAATGTCCACCATTTGAAAGAATTTATATCAACAATCACATAGTGACCTAGTATTTCAAACATCTCAAATACGTATCTAGTTATCAAGACGGTTTCAAATATCTGAGTGGTACGATAAATACAAGGTCACTTCCACTATATTACGTCGTATCTACATTTTTACATTACATTTAGTTATAACGGCCGAGGCGTGGTGAATAAACTTATCAGGGCTAGGCGACGATAAAGTAGCAAATTAAAGTTTTAGTTCGCGATCTGTAATTCAAATAAAAATTAAGAATATGTCACGCCGCTTATATATTTTGAGTGTCGGTATTTTACAGTAAGGTTATATTGCAATACGACGGACCAACACATATGGCGAGTGTACCTACGACATGTCGACTGGTAACAGAGTTAAGGCTAGGTTCGGCGCTAAGTAACACAATATTTAGGTCACAGCTTGAAATACCTAATGTAAGCGTTCAAATTGCTTTAACTACGCGCCCGAGGCCATTTATTACGGTTTGCTACTTGATGAAATATAAAATTCTTTAGAGACACGTTTAGTCCAACTTAGAAACCTATTTATTATGTATCTGATCCGAATCAGAGAAATATCGAATTGGAGAACAGATATATCAATAAATTATTTAGTTATGTCACCGGCATAAAACTGGACTGGACTGTGATTGATACAGTTATCGACAGAACCGGATCTTTTAGTCCGAATAGCCTAAAAGGAACTCATAAGCTGCCCTACTTAAATCACTTACTTAGTAAACGAGAATTTAAATGTCACAAATCACGTTCGCGAACGCGCAATCTATAATGATAATATGCGGGTCAAAAGCACCTAGCTAGCTTATCAGTCCAGAGTTTATTAGGTTACTCGCGTCCGTAGCTACGCGTTGTTGTGAAACCTTAACAAAACTTTACGATTTTGTATAAAAACGACATAAAACATGTCAAAAGAATAGACCGATGCGTCGACGCTGGAACGTGGAACGCGTAAAAATGATTTATTATTCTACGCCCGGCGGTGCGCTATCGGTAAATAGAACATTGTAAAATCGGAATCATTACGCAAATCATTATCTTTATTTACATTTAAAAAAGTAGAAATGAGATAACTGACTGTTTCACTGTACGCCGCGTTAAATCACACTGCGCATGTGCAAAACTTCCCGCGCTAGTCTGACGTTTCGGTTTTAATCGATATTCGTAAAGGATCGTAATTACAGAGTCTAATGGACGTTTCTGAGCTATGGACGTCTATCAAATTGTCATCTGGCCGGAATAGACACGGGAGTACCGTCTCAAACCGGTCCGGCGAGCCGCGAGCTCCACTTCAATGAGATTCCATTTCATTCCATTGCATTCTTATACGAATAACGGACTCCAGTCGCGCCAGCGAACCACCATTTATTTATTCATACTTTGCAATTAGGAATGCGATTAAACTTGGAAAAACAGTAAGATTGATGAATTTACAAATGGCGTCCATTTATCAACTTTATCATCTGCAGTACAGGAATAGTTAAAACAGATCGTTTTAAATTTTATACGTAATCTCGATATAGTAGGTCAAAAAAATAATGCGCAAATTAAAAGGGTGCGTTGCGATAGTGTAGTGACTTTCAAATTTTATATTTAATTAATCTATTTTAGCAGACAGCAGGTGTTTATACGAAAGACCTGACGCACACGTGGCGCAATTACATTTTGAGCTAAATTCGAAGACTAATTCGTTATTAATCAGTCATTCGATTTCTAATCCGCATCTCAAAAGAATTGAATCGATAGATATGAACTTTGAAGCGCGTTCATCATTTTTATTAGGCGTCCAGACTGCGAGGATGTTAACCTTAACCCCAGGATGATGCGTCAATGTCGGGACGTCCTGATCGTTCTACGACCTCAAGTCCCTGGGAAGGACGTAGTTAGGAACTTGGGAATTTGGTAAAAGCGAAAATGCGGCATCAACATAAACCTTCTTCGTAATATATATTTTTTAACTTCCCTAGTGGGGTAGCCAGAGAATATAAAGCACCAAACGCTACGGTAACCTAATCTTACTTATAAAATTAGTATATACAACGAGGCATGTCTCATAAAGTTCAGCAAAGCTGACCTACTCTCGGATGATATCCTGGGTAGGTTTAACAGTAATTAGGTGTCATGTGGATAAGACATTAAGGTTGAGACGTTCAAGGTCGCGAAGGTTCCGGAAGCGGGTACGTCTAGACAGGGGAGGGTTGCGTCGGTCGATACGCAGTTTCCCGCGCTTGTCGCGACGCCTGCGTCCTGCGACCTACGACTCGCTTCCATCTTGTCGTGTTCTTAAACCCAATTACTCTGTTACGACAACTTTCAAGTAAACTATGAACTGCTTTGTTTAAAAAGATTATCTTGAGACATTTTATATGTCAATATAACATACACTACAAAATTTGTATGAAAATGAAACATTAAATCTAATTAACGCATTAAAAACTTTGTTAACGTAAATGTGATAGCGCGCAAAGATGCCGTTACAAAAAATTACATTATAAATATATTGAATAGTATAAATTAATTAATAATTAAGAAGCGGTAAAACAAAACAAAACACAAGATGACATAATATGAAATAGACTTTGAAACGTCGGTGTCAATAGATTGTGCGGATTTTCAATATACGCCCCTGAAATGTCCGCTACATTTAAATTTTAAATTTGACCGACATCGTTTAAGATATTTAAGCGATCAATTTGAATTTTATAATATCAATTCGGTCATGATCGCATTTTAATGGTAGGGATTACATCAGCGTAAATTATGAGAATGTTGAATTTCGTAATTACTTAAGATTGTAAATTATAATAGTTAAATTAGGGAATTCAATAAAAGAAATAAAATAAAAAAATTACTGACCTGATTCACACGAGTCAGAGGGTGTTTGTACGCCGAGGTAGTCGATGTGTTGACGGGCGAGGGTGTAGGAGTGGTCGGCCGCGACGGCCGCGGAGTCCCTCAGGAGGCGCAGCGCGGTGCCGGCCACGTCCACGGCGTGCCGGAACTGCGGAGGCTCGTCGCCGTCCAGCGAGGGCGGTGTCTCCGGCCTCGGGGGTGACGTGTCACGGCGCAGCAGGCTCTGCCCAGGAGTGGCTGTTATCAAGTCCGAAGGAACGAAAGTGTTGGCCGGGAGCTTCGAATCTATACAGGATCCGGCCCACATACAATCGTGATGCACGATGTTGTCTTTGTGCTGCTCCTCCGGTGTCTCCGGTATCCGCCAGTCTGCCTCATCCCGCTGCAAGGCGATCAAGTCCACTGGCGGTTCTATGTCCATTCTCTCAGTCTCATACTGCACTTGAGTCCAAAATTCTGAAGTTTGCGTCAACTCCATGGACTCCTCGTCAAGAGTCTCCCAAACGTCGAACTGTAGTATGTGAGCGTCGTCGAGCATTGTCGACATTTTGTATAACTAAAGCCTAACTAGTTTTAAAGCTAAGACGAACTCGTCGATATCACAGGGCCCTCTTATCACAAGGACGATGCGCGCAACGGGTTCCACGCACACCGTCTGCAACAAATAAAAAGTTATTTTAATAATTGCACTTCACTTTAAAAAAACAATAATAATTGTTGAACATTGGTTAGTAGGTACCTAGTATAGAATAGCACTAAGTGTTCAAGCGAGGATCGATTTAAAAATATTTAGAAAAAAAAACTAGAAAATTTAAAGCGCATATAAACACAAGGGGTGTTGACCCCTCGTATTTACAAACAAATCACGATTGTAAAGCTAGACAGTTAGCTATGAACTGGTCTGTATGAAGCCCGAATGTCGACTGAAGCCTGGATACGAGTAACAACTGTTTTAAAGGGTACACTGGCCTTGGGCATATCCCAAATCAAACAATTAGCTATTGTCCCAACCACCCCCATTTTTTTTTAAATTTCTACCTGAGGGCAACAAATTCCACAAATTTGGCGGTCTCAGGCTTCACAAAAATTTTGCTTTTGTTTACAGAGTATAACGGCGCGAAACCATTGTTTACTAATAATATGAACACAAATCGTCCTTTTCCCGCTGTTTTGCATTTTCCTTAGCAATGTATAATTATGTCCATTCTATTACGTATGTTACGTAGATAGTGTCTGTTGAATAACAAACTAATCGAGTCGAGTAGTTTGTACACTATTTTATAATTTACTAATTAAAATACATTTTGTGGGACAATCATATATTTTCAGTTATAAATGTGTCGCAAATTATTTTTTTTTATATAAGTACAAATTTTTTATTATACATTTTACGAAACAAATTTATTTTTATTATTTACACGCGTAGAATTCATTAATTACGCACAATTTTTTCCTATCTATAATTTTTTTTTTTCATTATCGTTATTATTTATCACTTCCGCAAAATATTGGTTGCATTATCTTATTACCTACGTATTAAATATTTAATTATTTTTTTTGGTTATAATTAAAATATATAATTTAAGAACAATAACAATATTTTTGATATTTATTTAAAGTTTTGTTTTAAATTAACTATTCATAATTTTATTTTTTGAATTTAAGGCAATTTTAAACATTAATGATTTTTTTACATTAAGCAAATAAAATTATTTATTATATTTTTCAAAAATTATTTATTATATGAGTTAATGTTATTTATTAAATTTTTCAATAAAATTTTTATAAATTTCATAATGTAATTTTTTATCACAGAATATATTTTTACACTTAATTATTATGAGTTTACTGCAAAAGATTATTTTCTATTAAACTTGAAATATTTCTAAATTATGAAAGTACCCACTAAAATGTCTGGATAAAAATATGAAGCTAGTAACAAACAATATTTGATTGTTATCGTGATAAAGGCATTTACTACATTGCTTCGACAGTAATGTTAGGAATTTGGGTGCCGGCGTTTCGCAGAATCGTCCACGGAGCGCGGTTCGCAACCGGCAACGCCCCACCACTCCGCACAACGAGCATCTATCTAAGTCTACCCGTATTATTAGACCGCCGGGGAAACGTTCATAATTACTCTAAACAATTAAATGGCACTCATAAAACAAACTCAATATCACTCACCAGAATGTTTGTGCAAAACGCGATCCGTACGCGGCCGGCGAATTACACAATTTTACACAAGATTCTTCAGAATCTTCGACAAAGTTTTTTCCGCACACACTGCGTGACACTCACTGAGAATATGCGGTTGGTTATACAGTGTAAATTAAATACGGTACTTCTTCCGAGACCTCCGATTGAGTTTGTCAAACACTGAAACATTATTCGGGTGCGGGCCGTATCTAAGGGGAGCCGCGCGTGCTTTTCGTGTGGCGCCGTGAACACGACTACTTGGCGTCGCGCGAGGTGCCGAGCGAGTAGCGGTCGCCGCTCGTCGCTGACGCGGCGTCCCCCCGCCCGCCCCGCGCGCGCCTCCCGCTCCCGCTCCCGCGCCGGCTAATTCCTGCCATTCACGAATACTCTGAAAATACGCGAACTCCTGCCTGCCACTCGGACTCCACGACTTCCCAGACCGTTCTTCTACACTTTGTAATTCTAATTCGAGAGGAATCACCAGTGGTTGCGAAAGAACGAGCCGCGTTGTCCGGCGTCTCGCGGGGAGGAGGGGCGCCGAGAAGGAAATCAGCGCAGAGCCATTCGACACAGTGTGGATGTGTGTGAACTGTGAAGTTGTACGGACTGCGCGGTTTCTGTGGGTGGAAAATCGAGCTAGCTAGGTACTCACTCGGCCGACGGCCCTCCGAGGAGGAGAGTGTGCCGCTTTGTTGTCCCACAGCTGCCGATATCGAAGCCAGTCGGTCGGCATTCCTAAGTTGGCGGCTTACGGCGCGAAGCAGAAATACTTGAGCATTTCTGATGTATTGCTACGTATTATTTATGACTGAACGTCTGCGCCAACAATTAGCTGTCACTCTAAAGATGTCCAGTAATATGTAAAATATAATGAAACATGCACGGCCCTACGAATATAAATCTTATGTAAATTACGCTCAATATAATAAAAAAAGAAAGCTGCTTCTTATTTTTTTACATTGTATAATAAAGAAATAGATTAAACAGTCTACAGTAGATACTATGTATAGGTACACTACATTGATTACAATCAAGATTGCCACATTAAATAAATAGGCACATGTATGAATAATTTATTATAAGTTGTGTATATTTACATAATGTATTCTTGTATTAATAGTTGCTATGGCAACAAAATTCTACAATGTGTTCATTAACAAAATAAACATTCTTACATACATATTAACAAAAAATATAATGCGAAATTTTACATTAAAAAGCCTTTATTCTATATAATAATTTATAGTCTATGCGTCCACCACCCAATCCTACTTTCCCGCCATAAAGGTCATTGACCCCGGTCTCTTCACGTTGCAGCCACTGAAATAAAAAAATCTTGTTGACATTGCAAATAACACGAGTTACGTCTGAAATAATTTTTTAAAGTTTATATAAATATACTATGATTAATAAAAATCTACCATAGTCGTAGATACTTAGAAACACTTTTAAATGAATAAAATTCATAAGGAAGAGAATCTGTTATATAGGTAGGTGTTTGTGGCGATTTATTTCTTTATATAGTACTTAATTATTCAATTAAATATGTGTAAATATGTTAACATTAAATTAAGATAAATTTTGCTTAAATTATACATTATACCTGCTTAATTCGTAAGGTATTGGGGTTAATATTTGAATTTTTTAAAATCGTTAATGTTACTGTAAATTAGGTTACAAGGTTGTCGTACAAAGACCTCCATTCATGTATTTTATGATCTAAAATTAATTTAATTTTTCTTAATTTAAGTTTATAATACATAGCTTATAAACATTTATTGAGTAACTGAGGATCACTTTAATATATTTATCATAACAATAATATTACATACAGACAGTCCCACATAAATTGAATATGATATTAATAATATTCATAAGACGAATATTAAATGACGCAATTTTTTACTAAAATTTAGAAAAGTTATTTGCCTAGTTGTGTTCATATAAATATAAGTAGATTATAGATAACTTAATAATGTTCAAAACGTTGATATCGAAATGTATCAAACGAAATTGCACTTAATATATTTGTTTAAAAAATCATAAAATTTATTAATTAGGTAAAAAAAATTCAAATTAAACATTTCTGATTGTGATACTTAATATTTTTTCAAATGTGTAATATTAAATAATATACGATATTATTCCAATGTAATAAAGTATAATTTTAACAAGTGGTCGTAAGCGGAAGCTTCTTATACTATAAGGGAGAGCAGAGGGGTTCGGGAATACGCCGCGTTCTGCTGCATTGCAGATATTACTGATAGTGATCGACCGTCAAAAATAAAGAAATAAATATATAATATTGTCTAATATTTCTAACTAACAATTAATATAAGTGATATTTGGTTTATAAATTGATGATTTAGTTGGAAGTTATATTTTTATCTGTCAATTTATATTGAAATTAGAGAATTTATATATTTAATATTTGTAAGTCTTAGTGTAATTAGTTACAAAAAAAACTAATAAAATTCTTCTCTATTTAAAAGTAATCATTATGTAATCTATGAGTTTTAATAAGCGCATTATTCATTTGATTAGAATAATGTTTTCATAATTATGATAACTCAGCACGCACACAACACGATAGGCAGAGGGAACCCAGTGTTAAGACACTCCGTTCTCCACTTTCCGCTGAATTCTGGAGGCATTGCGTGTTGCGTGGCGGAACTCAGCGCCGCGTTTTGCCTTGACCTTTGCTAAGAAGGATTGAGTTTTACTAAGCAATAAAAATATATATTTCAAAAGATATTTCATCTTCTCGACTAGGGATCGAACTCACAACCAGACGCGTTTAGTCACACACCTGCCCCACGACTGGCGTCCATATGACAATTTTAAAATAACAATAATAAAAACGGAAGTGTTCGTTGCGTTAGTCCCATAATAATATTTGAATAAAAAGTAGTTTTCTTGCTCAAGCAAGCCGTTTGCAAAACCATAGTGAAATTAGATCAAGCGCCCCAGTTACCGTAACCCTTTCAGGGAAAGTACCCTTCAATTAATTTCACATTCATTCGACCCCCCGAACAAAAAATGGATGTGCAGGAACTGAAGTATACCACCGTAACTAGCTGACTTTGGCAGGCAATATCTTGTAATAACAACGTTTATTTTGAACCTTGTAAACTCAATAACAAGAGGCCATATTAAATAGTATTATTATTATTTTAGCTTTACAATATATTCTGCAAATCTCGGAAATCTGGGAACCTTAAGATACTCCGCTACAATAAAGACATTATGTTCACCATTTTCCGTTGAATTCGGAGACTGCCTGTTGAGTGGCACAACTTAACGCCTCGCTGCGTTATCAGAGCAAGAAAAAGAAAATATTAAATAATTTATTTCCTCTAGTGGGAATCGAACCCACAACCTGTTGCGTTCACAGTCGCACGCTTGTGCCCCTGCGCCACGACTTTTCTCTTATTAAATTATGATAATTAAAAAAAAGTATTGTCATTTAGTAAGGGTTGTACCCGTCATAATCCGCTCAGCTCTTCATGTTTAGGGTTGACGTTGCGCGCGTCATATAATATATAGAGTTTGACAAAATGACAAATAAGACGTTTTATTATGACAGGTCAAGTAGAATGCAATTTTTATTTGACTGGGTCAAATTTACCTGTTGTAAATTCAGTTTTCATTAGGGACCGCCGTAAAACTTGTAAAGTGTTTTAATTGCCTCGTAAATTTCATGTCTCGGGTTCTTATCCGATATTATTAAATAGTTATAATGTTATTGATTGGACATTAACGTGTCATTGTGGCGTTTCGGTTGTGGGTTCGACTACAATTCGGGGGAGTGAATTATTATTTATAAATATTGCATTTCTACGCTCTGGTACCGAGGCAAGAGCCCGGTGTTGAGTTTCACTCAATGCCTCAAAAATTCGGTGGGGAAAAAAAATGGGAAACATGGTTTTCTAACACTAGGTTCCGTCTATTAGGGTCCTTATTCTGGAGCACATTGCAATATACAACCTGAATCTGAAAGAAAAAATGTAATAAATAAAAAACGTGATACTTGAATTCTTTATGAATTCAAGTATCACGTTTTTTTATTTTTTATTTCATGGCGCAGATGCTGTGCAGTGCAGTCGCATCAAGGATGGTGGGACTGTTAACGCGACGGTTGTGAGTTTGATTTTTACTTAGAGGAATAAAGTATAAAACATTTTCATTTCTACGCTTTGGTGACATGCAATGCGCGGCGCTGAGTTCTGCCTCTGAATGTCTCCAATTTGGGTGAAGATCGGATTACCTTGACACCAGATTCCCTCTGGTGCCCTCCTGAGGCCGTCGTTGCGCAGGGGCACTAGCATGTGATTGCAACGCGATGATGTATTTGATCTCCACTCTGGGGAAGAAATTTAGTATTATTCAATTAATATTTTCATTTCTTTGCTCTGGCACCAACGCCAAAACTGGCGTTGAGTACCGCTACTCAGCGCGCAACGCCTCCAGAATTCGGCAAAAAATGGGGAATTGGGTGTTGAAACTCTAGGCTCCCTCTGCCTACCGTGCTGTGTGCGGGATACAGCGAGAAGCTGATATATATTTTTTAAAAATACATATTTATCCATAAAATATGATACAACGCTTAAGTGAAGTCAGGTTAAATATACTACTTTATACGACTTAAATGTACTTATACGATAACAATAAATATAGTTGTTTTAATGAATTGCAAATTCTAATATTACATTTGTTCAGCGATTTGGAGTGTTAACGACCTTACTTGATAGGCTGTAATTTTTACAACATATTAGTGATTTCTATGCGAAGTACCTATTGTTATATAATTTACTTTTGACGCACAAAAAGTTGAGCTTTAAAATAAATTAACACTTTTTAACATTTTTAAGGTGTTATTCCACAATTACGACGATTTTTTATTAAAGTCTTTTCTCGGAAGTACTTAAGCTAGTGTATTATGTATATAAATCGGTTCCTTATAAATAAGGATTTACTATAAATCTTCTATTTCTAAGAGTAAATAATCTTTGTCAAGGTTATGGTAATATTCTATGAGATAAATAGTTCTATAATATTTTTATAAATACATATGCTTTAATAAGTTTATAATTCTGTGGTTATTGGTTCTATTGGTGTCGGGATTTTAATATGAAATATATATATCTATATATGTAGTCGTA
>DWAP01004243.1:0-11143 GCA_018230625.1 Heliconius eleuchia
ACATACATACATACATACAAAAATACAAATCTTACTTCTTTATAATATTAGTATAGAAGTATAGATAATAGAAATATATTCAATGACATTATTTAAAAAATTATATGCACCCACTCAATCAAATGCAAACATAATGCACTTAGTGGTTCAATTATTTATATGTACCTATGTAAAACTTTATTGTTGTCAATTTCACCATATATTTTGCAAGTAATACGATAGGCAGAGGGAACTTAATGTTAAGACACTCCATTGCTCATTTCCCGACGTATACTGGAGGCATTGTGTATTAAATGGCGTGGCGTGTATTATGCAGACTATTTTTACCTTTCCATATACAAAATTTTTTGAATGCATAAATCATAAAATAATTAATTAATAAGAAAATAATTTTATTCTCACATTGTCCATCGCAATCGCTTATTTAATATTGTACCTAGAATTGACTCTACATGCTATATCATACACCTACCTACTACAGGCAAATAATAAAAAAATATATATTATATATTTGTTCATGTAAATTTTTATATAAATAAACGCGTTATCAGACAACCGTACGAAACGAATTAAGCATATCAAGAGTGCCAATCTACCTCATTAGAAACACAAAATCTTACGAAATTCGATTCGCATCCTCTATATTGCTCAATTAAGGCATAACCTTTCAAAGTATTCAATGCCGTACGGCCATTTCTTAACTATTAACGAGCTTACTCCTAGACTCAACAAGGTGTCTGGTTGTAAAGCAGCCGGCTACTAAAACTCAAAGTAAAATGTTACAACTGAAATATTAAATTTGAAAAGTTGTATTCTTTATATGACTCTACAAAGTATAAAATTCCATATATAAGAGTTAGTTATGACGTTTTAGAGTGTAGTGTTTTATGTTTGCGTCGGTCTCTTTGATCGTGGCACAAAGGGGGCCGCGTGTCGAGCTCACCTGACTGTTTGCGCGCGCGCACCCAACTCCATATATGTGACATACGGCTATGTCCACTTTGAGGAAACGAGAGGTATTAATGAATCGTATGGCGCTTTTTGTATTCAATTTGCGCAATACGTTGGTGTGATATGGTTGATTTGTTGTGGAAGATTGTTTCTGGTTTGCCGCTTTTATAGTTTTTATGTTTTATATAATGTAGAGTCATGTATTTTAGTAATATTTTTTTAATTAAGACATTAAATAATCATAACATTTGGATATGTTTTAGACAAATTGAATAGATAGATATATAGTATTGGCCGAGAAATGATATAGCTCCAAATCTATAATCTCTGAACTAACCTCTGGTCTGTATTACTAAGTAACTAAATAACCTAAAGAATAGATCACTGCAGCATTGTAAAAATATATGTGGAGGTAACTAGCTTTATGACGTATTAAATATTAATTAATATTTTTATATGCGGGAAACAGCTTTTATGTAAGGGTGTGCTTTATATTTTAAGCTTAAATATATTTAAATTTATATTTAATAACACTTTAAGATAAAATACCACCAAATCGGTCTTAGAAGGTGTTTCTAAAAGTAGGCTTAAACTTCGTTTTAAAGTAAACCAGGTAAATAGGCAAATTCTATACGAATATGTATACACATTCTATACGAATATGTACTTTTATTGTCTAATTTCACTGTTACAAGAAATTATAATATAATAGTAGGTATTTTTTCTTACTGTAATATATTTTATATAATAAAATTGTTTATTCAATTGAATTTTTAATATTCATACTTAAAAAGTTGATTTGGTTTTAACATAATTTAACAGATCAAAGAGAGATTGACTTCAATACCCTATCCCGGTATTACTCCATCTACATCCCTCTGAGGTTTTAAATATCATTTTAAATATATTTGGAGCTCGTTTCAAAAGATAACTTTTTCAATAAGATTATTATAAATATAATTTGGGTTTAACATGACCGGACTGTGTGTCGATGACTTTGAGTTTGATTTCCACTCGTGGAAATTAAATATTTAATATTTTCATTTCCTCGCTCTCTTAACAGCGGCGTGAGTACTTGCCAATTGGACTAAAAGTGTGGAACAAAAGTGTCTTTACAGGAACCGAATATTTTAACACTAGGGCCCCAGGTTCTTTCCGTCTTCGCTAATATATGCGGGAAACAGCGTGAAGTTTAAAAAAACCCGTTTACGGTGATATTCAATATAACAGAGCTGCACTTATATATGTACCTTTGCATCTATTTATTATACAATAATTAATTAATCATAAACATTTAATCAGATTATGAACTTATCAATTACGTATTCCAAATTGCATGAGATTCTAATTAATATTATACAGTTTCTATGACATTACATAATTGAGACCTTTAACAAATTATATTATAATTGATTAAAGATGTAGGCAATTAATTCTATATGCGAGGCCAGTGGTGCCAGTAGGGGCACTAGCGTGTGAATGTAAACGTAACAGGTTGTGGGTTCGATTCCCACTCGAGGAAATGAAATATTTAATATTTTCATTTCTTCCTTCTGGTGTGGAGGCAAAGCGCGACGTTGAGTTCCGCCACTCAACGTGCGTTGTCTTCAGAATTCGGCGGAAAGTTGAAAACGGAGTGTTTAAACACCAGGCTCTCTTCGCTTACTCTGCTACATGCTGGATACAGCGTGAAGCTTACTTACTGGATACAGCGTGAAAAAAATCATTTTAAGTCGTATAAAAAAAGTCTCTTTCATATTTGTCTTCATATAAAATTGTTATTGATTTATTACAGTTGAGATTAATACTTACTAG
The DNA here is from genome assembly GCA_018230625.1 of Heliconius eleuchia. Classification (NCBI taxonomy): domain Eukaryota; kingdom Metazoa; phylum Arthropoda; class Insecta; order Lepidoptera; family Nymphalidae; genus Heliconius; species Heliconius eleuchia. The sequence continues at coordinate 2,767 of DWAP01004243.1, forward strand.
TTTCTTATTGTCGTTATTTTATCGTGTAGTTTAATCAATTAAAAGATTATCGCTAATTATTTTATAATTATAAGTAAAGACACTAATCGTATACAATATTATACAAAGTATTCTATTAATAATTAATCGGATTTTGTATTTCTTTTCGTTCAGCTTCACGCTGTATCCCGCATAAAGTAAGGTAGGCAGAAGGAACCCAGTGCTAAACCACTTCTTTCCCCATATACCGCCGAATATATTTTTTTAGCATTGCGTGTTGAATGGTGGAAATCTGGACATCAAACCCCGGATGGACATCAAACGCACAACCGTCGCATTTCAGTCAAACATGAGCCCCTGCGCCACAACGCCCTTATTCATACATTTTATTTGTTATATAATTTAATAACTTCGTTTAATTTTATGTTTCTTTCCCTTGAAAATGTATAAAACTTAAAAAAACAACGCTGTACCTTTCAAAATATTATATTTATCAATAGATATTAGATTTATCAATCATTGTAAAAAAAAATTTAAAAAAATTTGGCAAAACATTTTAGTGGACCTAACAACTGAACCACCAGGTAAATTTTCAACAGTCATCGAAGCACACAGGAAAACAGCAATCAGCCCGTTCTTCTGTGAACGCCGACAAAACAAAAGGGCCGACGGAGTTAGTAAACTAAATAATTGTTAACAATAGAAACAATAGTATTAAGGCGCCTCAGTTGCCACTGTTACTTTTGAAAGGCCGACGCTATCAACAACGAATACCTAAATAAAGGATCTCGTTCATCTAATTCTTGAAAATTGATAAGATTTAAAGGTAACCTTAGAGCCCTTTGACCTTTCGCAGAATTTGCGTAGAGAATAATAAAACGGAGTGCTAGTTAGTATATACAAAAAGTATGCAATGTATTCACTAAAATTAAAAAATTAAAAACAACGGTCTGCAAGTACATATATATTGTTCTTTCCATTCACAATTAATGTTTGTTGAAAAGAAAATAAAAATCTGTTTGGTTATATTTTTCTTTTGTTTTTGATTATAAAAAGAGCTATATACCTACATAGATAGGTAGGTATCAAAACTTTGTGTATTTTAGCATTTTTATTTTTATATGCCAAAATTTGGTTTAATTTTTTCTTTAGGTACCCTCGGCCTACCCTGCCATGTGCGGGATATAGCAGGATAGGCAGAAAGAAACGGAGTGCTAAAACACTCCGTTCCTCATTTTCCACCGAGTTTTTCAAGTATTTCTTGTTGAGGGACATGTATAAAAGGATAGTGAATAAATACAAAATATATTAAAATAGAGGCCAGTCGGGCACAGCGGCACGAAGTGTGACTGTAAAACCGACGGGTTGTGAGTTCGATCCCCACTCGAGGAGATAGAATATTTACTTAAACTTATATTTTCATTTCTTCGTTCTGGTGTCGAGGCTAAGCGCGGCGTTAAGTTCTGCCACTCAACACGCAACGCCTCTAGAATTCGACAGAAAGTGGGGAACGGAGTGTCTTAACACTAGGTTCCCTTTGTCTACACTGATGTGTGCGGGATACAGCGTGAAGCTGATTTAATGATTGTGATTGATTTTTTTATATTAAAATATACAGTTTGTACTAATAGTGTATAATTTGAGCTAAATTCCCAATATTTCCTAAACCGTAACAACATAATACAAAACAAAAACGTTCAATTAACCAAACACAACATTATCCTCGCATTAAAACCGGCAATTTGCAATCGAACCGATAAAACCGTACATCGATTATTGTGACACATCCTCCATTATGTTAAAACCGAACAATACACAGGTAGTAGTTGATAAATAATATACTAAAGTGTTTGATAAGCGATCAAAGAGACCGACGTCTGATAAGGATAGATCAGAAACGCCGACGACTGTAACGGTAGCCGATATCGACACTAATATTTTTATAGTGATACCTTTGATCCTATACTATGTTAGGTAAAATGTCTTAATTCAGATATTATATGTTTATTGGTGGATTTTATTAATATATTAGTAATATAATAACAATAAATGATGAGGAGAAAATAAATTCTAAATTGTTTTTCGATCGGAGGACGAAAAAGGAGTTTGGCTGTATTGTAAAAATATTTAATGTATTAGGTTTGTAATTAACATTTGCAATATTCACATTCTGACTAAATATATTCCTTTTTCTGTTTCAGTGTGGAAATCGAATCCAGAACCATTGTTTGCAGTCAAACGCTGCTTTCCACGGCGTTACCGCGACCATTACCCTTACAATAATTAATAAAATATTTAAAAAAGAAATACATAGATAGACTTCTAAAGAAAATGTAATTAATTGATTAAATCTAGGTTACTAAACTATACCTAGAATAAGATTTTTTTATTTTATCTTCATCTTATCAATCTATTAATACTAACAACAATATTAAAGATCTTGTTGCAATTTTCAGTGAAAAGATAAAAATTAATAAAATAAAAAAACATTGTCGTTTGAATTTTGACCTAGAGTAAAAATCTACAGTACAGTATAAAGAGAAAACGTAGCATATTAAGCATTTCTTCTCCTGAAAAATCTATAAGATTTTGGCAGTATAGAAATCGTAACTCAACGACGTACCTAATTATATTTATTCAACGCACGTATCCCGCATACAGCAGGGTAGGCAGAGGGAACCTAATGTTAAGACACTCCGTTCCCCACTTTCCGCCGAATTCTGGAGACATTGCGTGTTGAGTGGCGGAACTCAACGCCGCGCTTGCGCTCGAGTGGGGATCGAGCCCACAACCAGTCGATTTTACTTCTCACTTTGTGCCCCTGCGCCACGAATGAGTTCAACTCTCTTAAATTAGTCCATAAATTAGTATTATATGATTTGGTTCTGCAAAATATATTAAAATAGGAGATCTAATTTATATTTTATCTAATTTTATGGCATTATCGTTTAGAGACAGCAATAAAAGTATCAAACGTGTCAACTCTATTATGACAGTCATTATCAAAACGGGCGTATCGCTGCAATGCATGATTCTCCGCGTTATGGTACAATTGTAATAACTTTAATTTTTTTTGTGTCTTCACGCTGTATCCCGTATGTAATAGTGGACTGGGGGAATCTAGTGTTAAGACACTTAATTTTCCACTTTCCGGATTTTTTTTGAGGCATTTCGTGTTATATGGCGCAAGCCAATGCAACGCTTTGCCTTGTTACCAGAGCGAAGAAATAAAAATATTAATAATTAATAATCCATTTCCCCGAGTGGATATCGAACCTACAACGGTCGCGTTCATAATGACATGCTACGCCACAACAGCCAGCATCTGTTAAAGTAATGATGATATTTTTTGTTAAAAAAAAATATTATTAAATAAATAGAAAAGAGTATTTCATTAGGTTTATTAAGGAATAGAAAATTTAGTTAGAAAGCACCTCGGACAGGAACTGCTACGAGCTTTTCTCTCTGTAACGCGGAGGGCCTGGCGGGGTGATGGAATGCTAAGAAGTGCCCTGTCTTTTCTTATGATTTAAATATACATAATTTCAAAGAAACGTACTCTCGCAAAGTATTTCTTCAATGGCTTTAACAAACAGTTTATTTTTTCTGAAGAATATATACTGAAATATATATCAGAAAATAATTCAAGATACTTCTGTTCCCCAATTTCCGCCGCATTTTTACGGCATTGTATGTTGAGAGGCTCTACGCCGCGATTTACTTCGACACCGAAACACCGAACATATGAAAATATGAAATATTAAATTTCCTCAATTCGGAATCGAACTCACTATATAACGTGCTTACAGTCACAGTCGCTTTTGCTCCAGCGTCACGAAACTCCTCCTTATATATGCAAATAATATTATATATATATATATATATATATATATATATATATATACACAAAAAAAAAAACGCTTCATCCTCTGACTTGTAACAACCAGATTAAATGGTGGCGGCTAATGTGTCGATGTTGTAGTGTAATGGAACTCGCATAATCAGCAGCCAGGAGTGCTTTCAGTTGCGATATCTGTAGTATATGTAGATAATCACGGTCATAGATGCTTAATAACTTCCATATGTTTTATATTAATAGGTTTTTTTGTTCCAAAAAGATTAATTGACGAGATGAGGAAGTATGTTTTGATCGTTTCAATAGATTTAGATTTTCGTTTGAAGTCGTCGTAGCACACAGCTTCTGATTGTAAACGCGACGGCTATGGGTTTGATTTCCTCCTCGAGAAAACCAGTTATTTTCTTTTCCTTGCCCTGCCCTTGGTTAAAAAATCAAAACGTGGCATCACGTTGGCTATGCTATTAAAAGTATTAATAGCATATATGATGTCATTTTTCATTGAACTTTAATTGCTTCATGCGGTGTCCCGTGAGTAGCAAAGAGTAAGCAGAGGGGTAATGGGAAACGTAGTTTCTTAACAATAGGTGTTAAGAAACTACGTTTCCCATATTTCAATTACGTATTGACTAAAGGAATTCCAAGTTTTGCCTTGTTTCCGGAGTGAATAAAATCATAATTCATTTCTCCGAGTGAATCGAATCCACAACCGTCGCGCTTACTAACAAACGCTTGGGAAAAATTGTATATATAAAATACATACAAAAGTAAAAGCTATTGTATAGATATTTACAAGATGCGCTCCAAATAGTGCTTTCAAAAATATTTCTCTCTCTTAGAAAACTTTTCAATAGAAAAGCTTCATACTTTTACCATTATAGCGATAAAGACAGAGTGAATCTAGTGCTCAGTCACTCCGATCTCTACTTTCTACGCCACACGCACACGCTTAGTTATTTTAACGATTTCCTTAAATTGTATTCATATAATAAAATGGCTCCAAATGTCCGAATGAAAGGGTACATTTTATTAAAGCTAAAGCTGTTAACAGTACGTAAAGCAAACTGGAATATTACATCAATGCAAAAAAAACACATCCTGGGTGGTCGCAAGTGGCGTCACTATGTGCTAAAACTCTTTTTTAGTTTACTCCAACATTCAGAAAAATCTAAAAAGCATTGTATTTACTACAAAATAGAGTTAATTTCTCAATAACACATAGATTTTATTTTTACGCCAAATATTTACTTTACTCGGTTTATGAATGAAACTTTAGAACCGCAAAATTTTTACCTCAGGATTATTGAACGATACCCATTATTTTAGAGGTAGTTGTTAAAAAAAATGGGTAGACTGCATAACTAAGTGTTAAATAGAGATTTTAGAATTTGTATTGGTTTCGTGTACCTCTAAAAACCACGTATATATACATTTTCAGCAGTAATTTTCTATAATAAAAAAAAAATAATTAAAATAAACCATCGGTAGGCAGACAAAACCTAGTGTTACGACAATTGCGAGCTGAGTGGCAGAATTCAACGCCAAACTTTGCCTGATTCGATTAAGTAAAAAGAAGTTATATTTTCAAGGAACCTATAGGATACTAGGCCACTGGCCTCCAAACAAAGTGTGACTGTAAGGTTTTACAGTCACACTTTGTTTGGTTGGACTAGTTGTGGGTTCGATCCCCACTCGAGGAGATGAAATATTTACTTAAATTTCTATTTCCATTTCTTCGCTCTGGTGTCGAGGCAAAAGCGCGGCCTTGAGTTCTGCCACTCAACACGCAATACCTCGAAAATTCGGCAGAAAGTGGGGAACGGAGTGTCTTGACATTAGGTTTCCTCTGTCTACCCTGCCGTGTGCGGAATACAGCGTGAAGCTATAGGATACAAATACAATACTTATTATTCTTCAAAAAATTCGAACGAAAACGAACGAAAAAATCCGAACTCTTGATCTCTCAAAAAAAAAAATGTACATCAACGATTTTCGATTATTCCTTTTTAACGCACATTTTTTCCACAAAGCTTGCTTTCCACAAATATAAGAAATATAAGGAAAAAATCATTCAACTATAAAATCATTTATGTCCATTTTGCCACAGATCACACTCGTGGGGCGTTATTTGTCACTCGATTATTAAAAGGTTTCGCACTTCAACTACCGCTATATGTTAGCTTAAAAAGCACAAAAAAAAAATAAGAGTTCAATAGATTTTGTGTGACGCAATTACATGCATTTTGACTTTCATAGAAATTGAAGCTACTTCTATACGCAGACCACACAACGTTTAATTTTTTGCTACAATTGTCATCTATAATTTAATGTGAATTAGGATTTGTTTGCAAAGCAATATATCTTTTATGTGACATAGAAATAAAGTTGATAATTAAAATTAATATTATTTTTAATTGTCAACACTCGAGTTTTGAATGTTTACAATTGAAAACTTTTTGTAGGGCTGTCGTAGGTTATCGAAGTGATTCTATTCGGTTTATTTGTGGAGCTAAGTAGGTATAAAATTCTATAGCGTATTGGTTTTTTTTTACGTAAACTTTTGTTTGTGTATCAAATTGGATAATAAAGAGAATATTTATTTAAATTTAGTACAACCTCCTTCGTGTTTTCTCCACACAACGTTACATTGGCGAAGTGATATGTACTCTACTAACTCACTCGAAACGCCATAATCAAAGAACCATACCATATTTAAATTTATTAAAGATGCACACTGTATCCTGTATATAACAGGATAGGCAGAGTGAACCTAGTGTTAAGACACTCCACTCACAATTCAAATTTATTCTTTACTGTATTGTGTGTAATCTCAAGATAAAAACTTTTTTTAAAACAATTTGTAAAGTACTGACTAGAAATGTACCCAACCGTATCAAAACAACGACATCATTACTTTTATATTTCTTTAAAATCAACAAATAAAATTAACTTAATGAATAAACAACAACTAAATGAATAAAATATATTTTTTTAATATAAAAAAAACTCTCACTCAATATATAGCTTATATTAATTTAAAAGATAATTCTGCAAGAATATTTTAGGGGACAGATCTAACGAATATTATCATTAGTTCAAAATAAACATAATTTTTGATTTCTCAAACTAAATTGATATAAATATATAGCTATATGTAATTATAGTATTTTTATACAACGATCATTCTAAATATTTAACGTTTATTACCGTTAGAAACAACTTAAAAATAACTTTAAAATATAAATTAGTTCAGAGTTTACAAAAAAACAATACAAAATAACCGTTTCGCAAACTATCGCCTGCCATAATAGAAAGTTTTGCAAATATAGATCAACTCAAAAGGGACGAAATGTTTCAGTTTTACCGAACAAAGGATAAAATAGCTGTCGGCTCTCTTTAACCGGAATAACGGAAAGAAAGTAGCGGGTTATAAAACTATACAAATCATATTGCACCATAAAGTTCCTGAACCGTTTTCTAACTGTATTGGAGCAACCGAGATACACGTGAAAGTATTTGTTTTTGTTGTGTTGTTTAGAAATATTCCTCTTTAAATGAACTGTTTCGGAGACCTGTTACGTTTTATTGGCCTGATATTATTATTTTTATATGGACAGCACTAAGGGTTAATTGTATTTTTTTTTGTTAGAATGACTTCTGTTGTGGGATAAACAGAAATCGTCTTTGTATGTAAAATATTAACTTAGTTTCATTTGAAAGTAATATAATTCGAAAAATTTAAACTATTGCTACATCACATTCCGTCACTTAAAACGTAATGCCTTGAGAAATCGGTGGAAAATGGTGAACGGATTTGTTAATGGGAACGGAGTCTTCTGAGCCTTAACACTAGGTTCCCAAGTACCCTCTGACTACCCCGCTATATGCGGGAAACAGCGTGAAACTAAAAAAATAGCTATTACAAAATTAAACCGTTAACTTAAAAAAAAATTAATTACTCGCTAAAACTAAACATTTAAAATATCTACTTTAAATTTTTAACACGATCTTAAAATAATCTTATCTATACTTATTTTTGGCGACATGTAACGTGTCAAACATATGAGTGCGAAGTTATATATTTTAAGTGGAAGATAAGTTAACTAAGAATAACTTGTAAATTCCTATTAAAATAATATAAATGTGTTAATTTATTCATTTATGTAAAGTTTTTGATAAAATATAGAATATATCTGGTTTATTACATAAATATTCTTTAGTGCTATACAATTCAGCAAAGTGCGACGTTGAGTTCCGGTACTCAACACGCAAAAATTCGGTGGAAAATAAGTGACTTAATACTAGGTTCCTTCTGAAAAAAAAAATAGAAATTTTACAATAAAATTATGTGAACTTTAATACAAAATGAAAAGTTGCATATGTTATTTAGTTTCATCAATATATTCTTATACAAATATTATAATTTATACCAGGTGTTGTTGGAAACTTACATAAATTGCTATATTTGTTACATTTTACATGTAAATGGCCAGTCGTGGCGCAGGGGCACAAAGTGTGATTGTAAAACCGACTGGTTGTGGG
>DWAP01004244.1:0-11141 GCA_018230625.1 Heliconius eleuchia
TACGTCACGGACTCCAAGACTACCTCGAATGAATGCGTTGCGTATGCGGTCAGACCGCGTTACGCCGCACATCCACTTCAGCATCTTCATTTCCGTGACGTGAAGCTCCTGAGTGTGCTGCTAGTGCTCCTGATAGTGCTGGCCAACATTCGCTGCCGTATAAAAGAACCGGTCCGACGATGCTCTTGTATATCAGATCCTTGAGTTTGGGCGGTATCCTGCGATTGCAGACCACACCAGTGACCCCCCACCATTTGGCCCAAGCAGCGCTTATCCAGCTATAGACATTGTGACCGATGCCTCCATCGTGATAATAATACAATGATAGCCTACATTAAATTCAAATGATTTTAATCCCAGACATTTTTATCATCTTGGACAAAGTAATAAGGTCAACATTGTTATTATGGTCACTTTTATTTTGTTAAGTGGCAAATTTAAAACATATTGCAGAATACCAATAACTTACATAGAAGTACTAAGTAGATCAGCGGAGGACATAGATGCTAGACCAACTGCTCCAGCTGCAGAATTATCAATTGTGCATGCTGCTATAACAGACCCTTTGCGGAATTGTGGAATTGTTTCTGTTACAACACCTGGAACATAGAGTGGGGCTCCACCTTGCATCTAAAAAAAGATAGATTTTAGTAATTTTGAAATATAATTTATTATTTTCTTGTTTTATTATATTTACATTAATAATTATAATTACCTTGCTCAAGACAGGTGAATGTATACTAATAACGGGAACTAAATCAGGCACTTTCCATAATGCACACACTGTCGGTGCTAGTCTGTCACCAAGGTCGATCATCACAGGCACTCCATCTACCACGTACACGCCAATTATCTCTTCCGAATGTAAAATTAATTTCATACAACTGCTGTTGGATTTTATGGGAATTAATTCTTTTATTTTTTCTTCCGTAGCCGTTGAAAATTCATTTTGTATCCGCTGACCGAGATGTTTCCTAAAAATAATCTATTTTCATGTAAAGTGCTAAGAAAATTCAATAAATAATATGAATGTGTAAACTTACTTTTCAGAATTTTTCAATGTATTGTTAGATTTTAGCTTGTATGGCTTAGCAAACATCTTATTACGATAATGGGGGTAATTGCAATATCAACTAAGTGTACAAAAATTATGGGCAATTTTCATAGCTTACGCGGTGTTTTTGAGAGCGGAGTGACAAATGACATGATCTGTCAAAATTCAAAATTTTTCACATTTGTCAACTTGACAATTGTTATAATGCTGTAGAAACAGTGCTACCAACCCAACCCAGTAGATTGTTGTTTATGCCTCGGTAGTCTCTCTTTTCGGTTAAAATTTTTTTAAAATGATTTTATTTTAAAGCTGAAAAAATTGTAAAATAAAACTTACAGCAAAAAATCTTAAATAGCAAGGTGTTTGGTTTTAGTGAGTGTTTGTGTTGTTTTATTTAGATTAGTCTAATGAGGCAGGTCAGTTTAATTAAGTTTAATAAGGATCCTGATCCTCCATCTGATCCCTCTAATCTTAATATATGGGAATTTTGACTCATCTTCTAAAAATTATACTTTAATTAAAAAAAAAACTATTTTTAACCCTTAACCGACACACTTTATCGAACCTAGAACATAATTGTTCATCTCATTTGATATTCCAAAAACATATATTGTATGAGTCGAGGGAAACCGGTCAAGGGAATCGGCCAGTTTCTTTTTGTCTTAAACTTGTCAATAAAATGTTATTTTCTGTTGAATAATGTACAGTTTTTTTATCATCTTTCAGTACGGTGATGATGACATTGTCCTTTATTACAGTTCAAAATCTGTGGACGAGGTAACTTATCGTTTTAATACTGTTTTACACTATCCAGACTACTGGCTCTCAAAACATGGGTTGGCTCTAGCGAAGTGCCGATTGTGTTTTTCAAAAAGAGAGTAATCCTGATGTTGAATTTTTTTTCCCTTGATGATACTATTCAACTAGTAAAATTGGTTAAATTCTTAGGCATGGTTCTTGATAAAAGACTGAGTGGAATTGCTAATGCTGTCGGTAAAAAATGTGAAAAACGTATTAATGCTTTAGTCTTGAAGAGCTGTCTCTCTCTGGTGGGGTGGCAAACCCTTATACTCTAAAATTACTTTACAATCCCATAGTCCCTAGCCACTTTGATTACAGATTATTTTGTTTGAACCTTTGTAACAAAGTTGCTACTGAAAAACTCAATAGAATTTAATACAAATGCCTACGAATTATTTATAATAAGTGCATTAAAATTTTCCCCTATCAACGTACTGTAGGTGGTATATCTACTTTTTCTATCCGTCGACAGTTAATATCTGACCGGTTTGTTGGTAAAATGTTACAGTCGTCTCCCATCCCCTATAGTCTAAGCTATCTAATTTAGAGGAGCTCATATCTCGGGGCAGGTCCCTTCAATACTTGCTCAATAGTAGTACGCCTTATAAGGCTCTAGTACACCATACTTCTGTCATTACTAATCTTGACCTTACTAAGGGAGCTGCTGATACCAACACAACATTTCAATATATAGTAAATGATATTTATTCAAAGTATGTCGTCATCTTTAAAGACACATCAAAGCTTCAAAAGAAAGCTGTGTTGGTTGAGCTTGCTCGATACCAAAATTCTAAATTATATTACAATTCAAATGTCCCCATATTACCTATGTTTACTGCGGAGGCTGTTGCTTTGTTAGAAGCAATCGATTCACACCCTCCTGTGACCTTAAACATACTGTCGTATGTACTGACTCAATCGTCGTCAATGTTGTATGTACTGATGAAATCTGCATATTGGCTATGAAGGAAAATCAATTTCAGAGTAAATTAAGGTCTTCTATTATCTTAAGGATTCGTGAAGAGCTATTCCACACGGATTCCAAGGCAATCTGAAGTCGGTGGGAATTAATCTACACACTTCTTCGCAAAATTAGCCATCCAGTGCAGTAATTGAGGTTTATTTCTTTATAGGATCTGTTATCTCTTGCATTAACTCTTTTGTAAGGTAAGTATTATTTTACTATCAAACCAAATATCCCAAGGTGACCTTGGTTTTTATCCCAAATTGTATATTTGTCTTTTGCGTCTTAGGCATGCATGAACATCCCACTCACTGTGTGAATGTGATCTGATTGAAGGGTCCCCTATTCAAATGGTTTTTACTTGTCTTAAGTTAATCAGTCCCTTATATGATGTCTTTCCTCATATAATTCCCTGTCTCGTTAATGTTCAATGTCCGTTAAATTAGATATAATAGTATTAAAACATAAGCTAACAATTTTGTTCAATATTATTTACTAGGTACCCTCTTTTATGTATATATTGTGATATTTTTTATCTTATAAGTGAAGGGAGTATCTTAGCTGGGTCTCTTTTAACGTGTATTCTCCTATTGTGTAATATTATCTTTACTTTCTCCTTTTTTTAAAGCCATCAGTGCTGAACTGGCACTCTCGGTACGACATAGACAAAGAACGGCACCAACAAAAAAAGACCAAGACTACGCTGTAATTCCGCCTCAACAAAAGTAGAATAGTCTCTTTTACTTTTATAATATTTCGTAGACAAACACTAATGCAGCCAACATCTAAAGCTAAGCTTGATATGTATGAAAAAAAATCTTTTCTATTTTTTAATTTCTGTAATTCGATTATTTTATATATATCACGTTATATCTCAAGACTGTAATTTAATAGATTTGTTAAATCCAACTGGAGTGATTTATTTAAATACAATTAGTACAACAGTATCCAGTCACCATATGAATATATATATTTTTTTTTATTTAAATAAAAACGCATAGCGCTTTAAGTCTTTATAATTAAGTCTAAAACCAAATTTGCCTTCATGTATCTACATTCGTGTATATTGTTGAAAAATTCAGTAGTTCTAAAGCTTATATTGAAATAGCTTTCATATTGGGATCTTTAATAGCTTTACAATAACAAGGTATCGTGTCACGCATCACGCTACATGCGGGGCGCCAGGCAGTGCAAGGCGGGCGGGCTCAGCTGTACATGACGTTTTCAGGGGTACACTTTCGTAAATTCAAACAGTGATTATGATTGAAAATTTGTTTAGTTTTTTCATTATTTACTATACAGATAAATTTAAATGAAGACTATTATTAAATTTATTTACAATATGTGTTATATAAAATCATCGCGCAATGGAAAAGCGTCTGGCGATGATCGTGGGTGCGATCCCCATTCGGGGGAGTGATTATATTTTAAATTATTTTGATTTCCCCTTCTGGTAGACAAATTGAGATCCTCCATTCCACATCATTTGCCATAATAGAGAACACAATTGCTGCAAATGATAAATCCATATTTACATCTCAAGAAATATGAATACTTGTATAGTGTGGGTTGTATGGCATTAACCACAGTAATGGGTTCTATTAAGATTACTGCGTTGTTAATTGACCTTGGTAAGATAAGTCGCAAAATAATGACAGGTGAGGTAAATCCTCCCACGCGGTGACTCCCACACCCAACAACTAAGACGCACTCCCGGAAATGCAATACTTTACGAATATTAAAATTGGGAAAAAAACTTGAGTACATCAAAAATATTACGGACGATTTTTTTATACTTTTCCTACAAAAGATCATTTGTCTAAATGTTTTAAAAGTACAACATTTTTTTAAATCAATTATTCTATTTCTATTTTAGTTGTATTATTTATTATCTTTATTCACCCCAAGTGGAGCAAACCCACTACTCAATAGACTTCTAATCTCTCTAGTTCTTATAATAGTATAAAACGAAGACTATATAAGTATTAAATACATAAAAGTTTTTTGAATTAAGTAGATCGCTCGTTACGTCCCAGTGCCCCGTTTAGAAGAAAAGGGAATTGACTGCAGAGTTCTGAAAAGATTCGCGAGTGCAAGAAGACAGCAAGAAGGTCAAGAGGGCGAGCTAACTGCCATGCGAGTAGTTTTCTGTTTGCTTTTTCCACTTTTTGCATAAAAAACTAAGAAACCACTCTCATTATGCCAAGACGTTCTTGGGCTAGTTTACGTATGGCAGGAACGTTTCATTTATGTCTTTTGATGATGCGAGTTATTTTTCCTTTGCTGTAGTCATGGCTGAGAGCGTCATGATTTTAGCGTCTGTCTCTTAGCTCTTAAGACTTTAAGATTTTACATATACTTACATATTTTGAAAAAGTATGTCAATCTGTTTGATATGATTGTGTTTGATTAAACGTGTATGATTGATAAGTACAAATCTCGAGGGATCATTAATATTTAAAATATAATCTTTTAAATATATAATATTAACTTCTATTCTTCTTTCTGTTACATAAAAATTGACTCGAAGCCAAGCTTAAAATATTCTAAAATGAGCAGCAGGAAACGGAATGCAACGAAATAGACTATAGAACTTAACAGCTTTACAGTCAGATGATGAGCCGCATTGGTATATAATATATGTAAATTATTTAAAGAAATTATTTACTTCAATTTGAACCGACAACATTTACAATTTTTACAATACTTTATATCCAGCAGTCGACGTCGACACGTGAGCTTATAGTATGTAGAGGAGAATTAACTATTGATGCAGATGCGGGACTGCAATGCGGGAGTCTGAGAGCTGCAGTGTTAAGTTTTAGTGAACAAATATCGCTTATATTTTGTAAGGGTAAAGTTTGGATTGCCTTGAGATCTTGCACCGGAGCCACCGATGAAGATTGATACTACAGCAATGAAAATGTCGGGATGGATGAAAGTCATTGAAAGACACATCTCACGAGTTAATCTATTGACAGGAAGATGTCATTTAAGTTCCTTTTTTCTGTATGTTCCTATAAATAGGCCGACGTGGACCAAATGCAAAACGTCTGACTGTAAACCCGATGGTTGTGAGTTCGATTCCCAATCTAGTAAATTAATTATTTTCATTTCTTCGCTCTAGTACCTACAATCTAAAATAATAAATTAACAATGTCTTGGAAGCTGAGCAGAAAGTAGTGAATAGTACGTCTTAATACTGGGTAAAGTATAAGCCTAAAAAGTTTCTATATTTCTTAATTAGTTTCAATAGTTTTATTTATGATTCTGCCATTTTAGAGCAGATGTTGTACATAATAATAAATTATAGTAGAGCCATCTCACACCCTACCACTACCAAAGGCTATTTGGGTATTGAAATTATCTTTTGTATCATTTCGATTAATTTATGAGATTTTTTTTTTTAATTTATAAGGCCTTTGTGGTTTTGCGTCACAGGGGTACAAGCGTGTGGCTGTAAAAGAAATAAATAATATTTACATTATCTTGCTCTGGTAACGAAGTAAAGTACGGCGTTAAGCAACACGCAATTCCTCCAGAATTCAGCGGAAAGTGGGGAACGGAATGTCTTAATACGAGCGGAATGTCCTAATACGAGATTACCAGGTTCCCTCTGCTTACCGTGCGGGATACAGCGTAAGGTTAAAAAATAGATAACAATTTTTATTAAAAAAATTTTGGATTCACGTCCCCCACTTTCCATTTCTTAAAAATTTTAATTATTTGGACATACGCACCTGTATCTAGTAAAGATTTTAAAGTAAAGCTAGGTTGATTTTAATATTAGAACAATGTAATTTTTACGTTTAGTGTTAGAATACAATATTAAGATGGCAGTGTAGATAAATAAACTAGTTTCTTACGACTATCCTTGGTTGCTGTAAAAAGAACAAAATAATGGTTTCCGGTTTAATATCGTAAAAGCGTTGAGCTTGAGTGTTGATGGGATTACAAAACAAATACATCATATGGCTATGTACGAGTATATAGTTGCGCTTAGAACTAAAGTATGACAAACTTTATTAGTTTTTATTTTTAAATTATAATTATTATGTACTTTCAGCTTCTTGCTTTATCGCGCATATATCAGGGTAGACAGAAGGAACCTAGTGAACCATTGCGTTTCTCAAGCACAGTCTAATTTTCGAGATTCGATTCGATAGCGTGTTGAGTGGCATAACTCAACGCTGCGTTTTGTCAGACCATTCTCCGCTTACCAAAAATTTGACCCGTAAAATTAAAAAAACAACATTTACACGAACATACATATGTTTAAAGCTTAAGTCCAGTTCGCTCTCAGAAAATATCTCTAGATACGCTAATAACTATAATAATTATTAATTGTTCATACAACAATGTGTAATACGCTAGCCAGTAGCCGGCTAGACGGCGGTAGACGGCGAGGGTGTGTCGCGTCCGGCCTCCCCCACAGGCTACCGCACCTGTTGACTATTACTACTAGAGTACTACATCATGTCTGGGGGTTGTAGAGTATTCCGGTAGACTATTATTAAAAAGTAGTCTTTCATAATACTAAATAAAAATGCTTAAAATTAGTAAAAATTTTAGTGATAACGAAATGAACTTGATTTATTTTTAATTTATCCAAGTATTTTAAAACCCTTTCCTATCTCTTTTCCTGATATTAGGTTAATGTTATTAGCCCTACTAACCAAGCTTTATCTAATTTACCTAAGTTAGTGATTCTAATATATATATGTTAATGTAAAATGTAAAAGCTTTTAATGAAAACAACTTTTATAAATTCAATGATAATATTGTATTTTTTTTATTAGTAAATTTGTATAAAAAGGAAAAAAAAACTATCCTAAGCCCGTAAAATATATTGTCACCACATACAGTTTGGCGACCTCTGACGCTCTGAGTGCTATCACATAGAAGGTACTTACGTTATGAAAGCTATTATGATTATTACGTACATTTCGTGAATATGTCGCTCTTTATCGCATCGTTTGTGGACGGCTTTTATATGCAATAAGAAAAGGAAAATGAGGCAACTATTCGTCAGGGAGAAAAAGATCCAGAAAGCTCGAATATTGAGTAAGGTTCTCAGGAAGAAGACAGAGAGAATCCCGCTATAAGACACTCTGTTCCCCACTTACGGTGACGTGCTTAAGCAGAGGATCAATATTACATTTTGGTTAAATATTTATGTTTAAATATTCTTTTGAGTACGAAATAAAACCAACCTTTAAAATAAATTATAACTCCTGAAGAAGATTAATTCAATGAGAAAAATTGCCTTAATTAATACAATTTTTAACATCAATAGTATATTAGACAGTGTAAAGCCCCAGACGTATAGAAATGTTCGAAAGTTCGAAGTTGTAACTTTTCGAGTTACAACTTCGAAATTTAGCTCTGACGCGCTCAGCAATACGAGTGTTTCAAAAGTTTTCTTTCAATAGAGTAATGTTATGTTCCTTTAAGTTCTGTAGTAGACACTTACATTATTTTCCACTTGGCAGTTATTTCCTTTTATAGAAGCGAGATTCAAAATTTTCTTCAGTGACGTGCTTATAGAAAAGTAAAATTAAAATTCATTTTTATAAAATAAACTCTTTGTTGCAGTACTGGAGCAGTTTCCCACATAGAAAAGTAAACAAAGGGCTCCTGGTGTTAAAATGTTTCGTCCCCCATGATCTGCCGGATTTTCAAGACATTACCTGTTAAATGGCAAAACTGTACTCCACGTACAAACATTTTAAATATAAATATTCCCCCGAGTAGGTGTCGACTCCACAACCATCGTGTTTACACTCCGACTATTTTCCACTGCGCATTGACGACCTTATGTCATTGTATTACAATTATACTAACATCAATAAGCATTTCATCGTTACCTAACTTTGTGTGGGATTTGAAAGTATACCTTAGGTAAATAACTTTATTTGTTTATAGTTTTATATTAGTATGAGAATGATTAAATTGGAAAAAAATAAAAAAAAGTTTTATGTCTGATTAACTTTAACCCGTGCTTTATATATGATAATTTTTTTTTCATACAAATAAATAAAACAATAAGTTAAATAAAATTATTACGAGGTAACAAGAACAAGAGTCAGAGTGGTGAAAGTTAATTAACAATTATAACACAACGCGGTCACACATTTCGTTATTATGATGTGAACACGCGTGTGACGTCACACCACCACCAGGTGGGTAGGCACTTACTTAGGGAAAATATGACACGTTATAACACCAAGATTTGGTACATAAATATGTTTAAGTAACTATAAGCAAGAGTTTGATACAGTAATGGTACAATGTAAGCACAGTGTTTGTGATTTCGATTCGTATATGGGGAAGTGATTATATATAACTTAGATACTTTCATTTTCCTCTTTGGTAGACTAAATGCGGCGTTTGGTTTCGTCAGTTAACAAGTACCTAATGCATTAAAAAAAAAGGCACGGAGTGTGTTAACTCTAGAATCGGGGACATAAATCAATTGACCTACATCAACAAATTAAGTCGCTTGTAAATGCACCAAAACCTTGTGACGACTATGAGTTCAGAGCTAGCGAGCGAGTGGAAATTGAACCTACAACCTGCCCCGTTTACAGTCACTAGCCTCATAGAATGTTAGTATCCCAAGTTAATAAAATTAAAAAGTATTTTATTCTATCAACTTCCGCTCCCACGCGTGTGACACTCGAACATTATAATATAAAATCTATTTTAGGATTTTAACTCTTAAATGTTAATCTATAAAAATGGATATGAATGAGCGTGGATGACTAAATACCTGCCTCACCGCGCCGTCTGGCCGTCTCCTCTGCGCGGACCTCACACGGCTATTGTTCAATGGAGTATTAGATTACGTCTTTCGCATACAATCTGCTAATTTTAAAAACCAATCTTTATGTTTGTATAATATACATAATATTAAATCAAATTTGAAAACGCACGAACGAACAAATGAGTTATGAAAGAATAGCAAAAAGATTTATGAAGGAAAAATGAGCGGTAAGAGAGGTAGAGGGATATCTTGTTAGACCTTTGAAAATACATCATCAAAGAAAGTGGAGGAAGGTCAGGTGAAAAGCATGAGGACCCCCCGCCCTTGTCCACTGTCATCTACCTCTTCATATATGCCCTATATATGAAGAGGTAGATGACAGTGGACAAGGCGCAAGAGGTATGCAGAGACCGTAGTGTTTGGCGCAAAGCTAGATTAGTTTATTAGAAATTTGAAATAAAAAACGTATATACCTATTTTATATAAATTATATTATGTAATATATATTATTTATATAAGTAGCTATCGACCCCCATGCCGCTTCACCAACTTGAACTATATGACTGAACTGATGACTTATTTAATAAAATGAATTGTGTTTAAGTTCTATACAGCAGCGCATGTAGTGTTGCACTTTTACGTTTTTGCAAAATATTTTATTGTTACTTCACTTCTAATTATTATAACGTGATGTATTATATTCTATAGCACTCCTCGATATATGGACCATATATTACATAACATGAGAATTTTTCTTTTCGAATCCGTTATTTCTGAGATTAACATGTCTAACCAAGCAAACTCTTCCATATATATACCGAAAGGCTATTCCATGTATATCGAAAGGCGACAACGCAATAATTTTTCTTGAAACACTTGCGACCCTCGTGTTATCTTCGAAACACTTATAACTAATGATATAAGAATGTTTCATTCCTAATAATATGATAATTCTGACTTCATTGCATCTATTATTAGAACAAATAAAGTATTTAAAATGAATACCATTTCAAATCTATATACGGCTTAAGCCCCGTCGAGTGAAATCGTTAAAACCGTCTCACTTCGAACAGATAACGACTTAATCACATCATTAATAACTGTTAAAAATAACTTAAGTTCATAAACTTTAAAAGTGAATCTTTGTTTTGTTTTTATGATATTATAATTTTCAGAGTTAATTCACACGACAGTCAAGCGTCCCGAGTGAGAGTAGATCATGATATAATATGTATGTGTGCATGT
Source organism: Heliconius eleuchia (assembly GCA_018230625.1). Classification (NCBI taxonomy): domain Eukaryota; kingdom Metazoa; phylum Arthropoda; class Insecta; order Lepidoptera; family Nymphalidae; genus Heliconius; species Heliconius eleuchia. The sequence continues at coordinate 10,831 of DWAP01004244.1, forward strand.
GTATTTAACTTTCCTTAATAATGTTACGTAAAATATGATGAACACGTTAATTGTCTGCTTAAAACAACTTGAATCTCTTTTTAAAATGACTTATATTACATTGTTTATATTAAAGGGAGAGATCTTCTCAATTTCTTTTAATATTTTTAAAGGATCGAATTAGAAAAATATTTATTATTTATCTGTCACAATTACGCATAGATGTAAATAATAATCTACAATAAAAGAAAATGGTTAAAGTTATAAGCAATCTAATAAAAAAATAAAAAAAAATCAGCTTCACGCTGTATCCCGCACACAGCAGGGTAGGC
>DWAP01004245.1:0-11140 GCA_018230625.1 Heliconius eleuchia
ATTTTCAATGTACAGAAACGACTTTTCTACAGATTTATTATAAGTATAGATTACAATTTATTTTATAACAATTTTAGCTTTACTCTGTATCCCACACACAGGAAGGTAGGCAGGGAAAACTTGGGTAACTTAGTGTTAGGAACTCCCGTAAATGCACTTCCGTTCCTAATTCTGAAGGCATTGCGTGTTAAGTGGCGAAACTCAACGCCGCGGTTTTAAATATGGTTTATGATTATGTTTGCGTGATTAAACAAATAAAACGTGAAACGTGGGAATAAAATGCGTTAAAATGTTTGTGATCGAACAAATTATATTTATTGATTGTACAAAGCGCACGTTAGATAGATATTTTTCTTCTTTTTCCAGCTTCCCGCATATAGCAGCGCTGGTTGTGGGAACCTAGGGTTCAGACATTATATTTCCGACTTACTGCCAATTTTCGAGACATTCTGCGTTGGGTGGAACGAAACGGAATCCAACGCCTTTCTTCGCCTTATTAGAGTGGAGACATCAAAATTCAATTTTCATAGTCACGCCCCGTAAGGGATTCGAATCCACAATCGTCGCGTTTATAGTCAAATGTCAGATAAAGGCATTTTTAAAACTTTACCAATATTTTATTCTTATAAATATCTTTATGACTTATTTAGACATAAACACAGTGGTAATTTACTGTTTACATCAACTTTACGCTTTTATCCTTTTATCTTTATATTATTTATCACACTTAGCAGAATAGGCAGAGGGAACCTAATGTTAAGGCACTCCGTTTTCCACTTTCCGCCAAACTCTGGAGGTATGGCGTATTGAGTGGCGGAACTCAACGCCACGCCTCGATTCCAGAACAAAGAAATGGAAATATAAATTTAAATAAATATTTTATGTCCTCAAGTGGAAGTCGAATCCACAACCAGTCGCGTTTACAGTCACATTTTAAGCCCCTGCGCCTTGACTGGCCTCACTACTATTTATATATTATAATATTATGGCGACTCAATTAATTTGACAACAAGTAACAGTAAAGCTATTGTAGAGTCAAAATACTGATTTTCAAGTTCATTTTCATGTTAGCCTTCCGATCCAATAAATATAGAAAGATATAATTTCATAGTAATGTTATTTGCCGTAGTCACGCAAAAAATACTAGTATATACTAGTATATAATATTATGTAAATTTTATTTTTCACATTATCACTAATTAAATAACTCTTCTGTTAATGATTGACTAACAGACAACGCACAGCTCGGTTAGTGAGTGCAAGTGGGTGGGTACTAGTCGAGAGAATCTCTTATAACTTCGACTAAATAATTACATAGTTTAAAAATAACTAAAAATCTTGTTTTTTTACACCTAATGCTATAAATGCTAAGGAATGTACTTGAAGCTATAGATCTTGTGAGCCGAAACTCGGGTAGCTTATTAGTAACCTCTAGACCAGCACCATTAGACCAGCTCGATGACATCATATTGTTGTGCTTCTAATTTTCATTATGATACAATTATAAAAAATTGCCCAAATTTATTTTACATTTGTTAGATTTATTTTATTACAAACGTGTTACAAGTATTTTTCTATATCTATATATGAGTTAAAGTCCACGAGAACAAAGTTGCTGGCGACGACTAGTGAATAAAAAAATATCACGTTCAAGGTGGAAGTCAACCTTTAAGAGGGTTAATTAGACAGAAATTTCACCCACGTACCGGTTTTATGTTTCAAGTTATGAATGAATGCACGATGTTATTAGCTTAAGTTAGAAATCTTATTATCTGGTTATATAAATTAAAACGTTTATGTGATTTTGATAGCATATTAATATGTATGTCTGAATGTAAACGCGACGGTAGTGACTTCGATTCCCATTTGGTGATATCATTTAAAGCCAGACGTCCCACTGCGGAATGACAGGCTTGGTTGTTAATATTATTTCCATTTCTATTCGCTGATAAAAAAATCGTGGCGTTAAGCTCGGCAAGTAACGTAGAACCTGGCGTACGTATCATCTATACAAAATCAAAATGTACGTGATCGCTATCTATACATGAAAGATATATGAAAATGATGATGATAAAAATCTGCTTTCGGGGGCATTTATCGGTATAATAGGACTAAAACGAAGTTTTAATAATTGCAAATTGTTTTTTTGTGCTTTGTGCACCTTAACCTCAGAAACTTAACTTAACCTGAAGAGGCTTAAGCGAAATGCAATTTTAACTAATGTGTTTCCTTAACATTAAGTGTTTGTTCAATTGGTTCATCAATAAAACAGTAACTTCAATCTAGCGGCTCGAGCGGGTCGTCTGTACACAAATACAGAATTAATGTTTAATTTATAATTTGGCTACATTCTAAACAAGACTTTCTTGTCGGGCCGTCAAAATACACGAATCCCAATATAATTTATAAATGTTCCACCAAAATCAGGAAAATAAACAACGATCGCTCCCGTAATCGGATTTCGCCTTAAGTATACCGTTACTTTGTGATTTCCATAGAAAATTTTGTATTAAAATAACTTTTGTATACATTTTTTATTGGTATTGGTTTTTATGTTATTTATTATTTGGATATCATACGAATTTATATTTCATAAAAGTAATTGATCGCTTTAATATATTATACATTATGTACTGCAATAGTATTAGGTTAAGTTTAGGGTTCGATGTAAATTTGGGAAATTATGATAAAATGAAATATATTTTTTAAGTGTTATTCCACACTTGGGAAAGAAAAATACTTATTTAGAAAACGTATAAAAATTTGAACGTAGCGGGACTCCAACCCGCGCCTCCTGGAACCTGGACCAGGCGCTCTGACTACTAAGCCATACGTTCCCATTGAGCTACGTAGAAATTTTTATACGCTTGTTACAACTTATTTATGTATAGTTTCCGTGCCATGTTGTGGGTTCGATTTAATGTTAAGAAAATGAAACATTTAATATTTTCAACAATTTATTCGCTCTGGTAACGCAAAAGCGCGTCGTTGAGTTTAGCCACTCAACACTCAATGCTCCCAGAATTCGGTAGAAAGTGAGGAACGGAGTGTCTTAACACTAGGTTCCCAGGTTAACTCTGCGTACTCTACTATGTGGGATACAGTGTGAAGCTAAAAAAATACCTTAGTAACACTGAACACGACTATAAAATGAAACAATATCTCGAAATCCAAAACAAATCCAAGAGATAACTCGAACAGCTAATTCTACGGTCGTTTCAAAGCAATAAAAATAATTTACGAGTGCCATCGGCTTACACGATATGAATCGATAACCGTCGATTTATATGTTTGTTTTTAGGGGTTTCATTTAATTTAGATAATGGATATTTTTAAAATGGCTATAAAAAATTGATTTTGTTATCTTCTTATTCAAATGTCCACACTCTGTATGAATTCTTGCTGTATATCAAGGTAGCATCTTGCATATATCAAGGTAGCAGTCACATTTGCCAAGGGAACGGAGCGTCTTAATACAAGGTTCCTCGGCTTTCCCTACTCTTTACGGGATACATCATGAACCAAATAACATAAAATATAAAGAAAGAATAACAACGCTAGTCGTGGCGCAGCCGCGTTGGCGCATGGGTGGTGGGTTCGATTCCGAATCGAGGAAATGAAATGTTTAATATTTTCATTTCATAAAGTGAGAAACTAAAGTTCCTTAAAGTGAACGGAGTGTTTTAATTTTTACCTGGGGACCCAGGTCTACCAGCTACGTGCAAGATACGGCATGAAGCTAAAAGAAAAAAAATGAAAAGAAAGCTAACGTTGGACGCTTTTAAACGTCGACTTCTTTTCATTTTTAACATTAAAGTTTTTCTTACTTATCTATTTAAGTAAATAAATAAATAAAAAAGAACTGTCCAGACCATTAGTTGATTGCGTCAATCGCATCGTATTGGAAAAATGTATACAAAAAATCCCTTTGAACTAACAACTAATAGTTATTAAACTGAGTGAAGTATTGACTATTTAAACATTTATCGAACTTTAGAGAGTGGTAAAGAGAAGCTTGTAGATTATGTATAGGGCATTCACAGCGCTTAATTCCGCCAATTATCACGCATAGTGTTTAAATATGATGTCAAGATTTTCTTACAAAATTCAGCGGAGTGGTGAATGGGGAAAAAAGTTTATTAACAAAATTGTCTTATTACGAAATTCAGTAAAATTAATAGATTGTTGGTTGTGGTAACTCTTATGATATTGTCAATCTACGGTTATCTTGCGAGGATCCTACGTATGTCGATAGCAGACAACGTCTGTCAAGTAACAAGAGAACGTTAAATTCAAGTTGTATTTGCAGTAATATAGTATAGTTTAGGCTAGTTTAGTTATTACTAAACTGGTTCCCTGGTTCCCGCTGTCTACATTGCTATTGCTATTGCAATGTAGACTACGGGAACCAGGGAACCTAGTGCTAAGGCACTTCGTTCCCATTAAGACACTTGTGTTCCTCACCTTTCTTTAATTGATAATTGTTTTGATTCTATTCGTCTTAGGATTAGTTTTATCTATACTTAATATTATAATGTTGAAGACTTTGTTCCGTTGAATTCGCTAACGTTAGTAACTCATTGTTCGTAGTGGAAAATTATTTTTGTGTCAGAGAACAAATTAATTAGGGAAGGTCATATTGCATCGCCATAATCTTTTCTACGTGGCTTATAATATCTGCGGTTAGAGCTACCACGTGATAAAGACAAAACGAGGCGTTGAATTCTACCACTAAACAAGCATGTCTCGAAAATTGAACAGAAGGAGAAGATTATGATTCTCATAATACTAGGTTCCCTTTACCTACTCTGTTATATACAGGGTACAGTAAGCAAAATAAAAAAGAATATAAATTTTCCCTCAACTATCAATCGAACGCACAACTACATTCAGATGAGTCCATTCCACTGCGCATGCTGCCGTCGACAATGTTTACTTAATATCTATGTATCTAAAGTAATTTATTGTGAAAGGCATCAGCTATCATATCGATCAAACACCACCTAGATACTTGAAATAACTAGATAAACTCATCAAATGAATAGTTGTATAATACATCGAGTAATAAAAGTGGATATGCTATTTTAAATAGCAGAAGCAGAGACCGGTGACCAAGTGGCATAAGGGTGTGACTGTACGCATTGGTTGTGAGTATGATTTCCCCTTGGAGGAGCGAAATATTTTGTTTCCGCTACACAGCACGAAATTGTTCGAGAATTCAAAGTTGGAAAATGATTGTCTTCATGGGTAACAGAAAGGAATTATTTTTCGTTAATCTTTAAGTTTCGCCACTCAGTGAACAATGATCTTTCTTATGCTCGGGAGGGATATGAAGGACGGAGTATCCGGACACTTGGTTTTGCCTACTCCGCCATAAAGAGTAAAGATGAAAAAATATTTAATACTTATACTATACCCCATCCAATTTTTTCTAATCGCATCACTGCCCCAGCTCTAGCATAGTTGACTTAGATTAAGGCTTTACTTTAAAGTTGAAACAAAACGAGTTTATAACCGAGTTGCCTTTTTCTTAATTAGCCACAACCCATAACTTTGATTTAGTTTGATTCTTCTTGATTTATTTTGATTTTCTTTGATTTTGTATTACATAGCAACGATTCACCCTTTGAAAAGTTATAATAAGTTTTGATTGCATTTTCTTGTTAACTGCCCTCAAGGCAGCAAGGTCTTCTTGAAGTAAATTATAATATTCATGATATTCGTTCGAAATTTATAATATATAAAATATTTTTTTTGTGCTTTTTGAAATTAAATTTAAGGCAAAATTTTGAAGTTTGCTAGAGTGTCACTAAGTAAGTTACTTAGAGTAATTTGATGTCATTGGAAAGGACTGTCTTCTGTCTGTGTGATTGGGGCTGTCGTGGCGTTTGGGACAGCGTCGAATTGTAAGCACGTTTGTTGTGAGTTCGATCCACACTCGGAATAATGATTATTATTGCATTTCCCCGCTCTGATAGATAAAGTACGGCGTGTGTTCCTTTATTATTTACAAATTTCTAAAATTGGGCGTAAAGTGGGGAACGAAGCTTCTTAACATTACTCAAGTAACACACTTGAGTAACACACTTATTTTAGTGTGAAAATGTTATTTATTTAATTTGAATTAAGTTTATATTTAAATATTGATATATTTCAAATTGTGAAAGAGTGATAATTACGGGTTCAAATCGTGATTAGAACCCGCAATCATCACTTATCTACTTTATAACGACGTCACGACAACATTTTTTTATATTTTTAGTGTTATTTCACAATTTAAATAGAGAACCTTTTCGAAAACGTTAAAAAGGAGAGTAGCGGAAGTTGAACCCGCGCCACTTGGACAACGTCCAGGGCGCGGGCTCGAGCCCAGTTACGTTCAAATTTTTATAACTTTTATAAAACAAAGTAGTGTTACTATTTTAGAATTTTTGCATTTTGTCTTTATTCAGTGGTTGCACTTTAACCGTTTAAGCTATTTAAGTTGTTGAAATAAATTTCCAGTAGGTAAATGTTGTAAATCAACGGTATAAAGTAAACTAAATAATTACAAAGTATTCTTTGATGTACAAGACTGGCTAACAGTCCATTTTATATTGAAAACTCCTTTTTCGAACTCACGGTATATTGAGTGAATAGTATATTTTTTTTAGTTTTTCAGCGGGATACACCCGAACACAGCAGGGTAGGCAGAGTGAACCTAGCGTTAAGACACTTGGTTTTTTTTATGGAACAAACAAGGCAATAGAGCGTACGGGTCACCTGATGGTAAGTGATCGCCGCCGTCCACGACCCATTGTAGAACCAGAGGAGCTATAGATGCATTGCCAGCCTTTAAGGTGGCGATGCTACGTATCCAGTTGATGTGGATGGTATTTTAGCTTGTGACGTACTGAGAAAATTCGGCTGCAGGTAACAGGTCAAACAGTTCCCCAGAACACTCCTCATAATAAATACGGCGGAAGATGCATAGCAAGCGTACAAATGCAAAGCCAAAGTGTCAAGCATTTTACAGATCATTGCGTCTTTAACGATCCGGATGGCTTTACGTTGTATGCGATCAATTGCTTCAAGCTGATACAGGGGTGCACTGGCCCAGAGATGAGAACAGTACTCCATATAAGGCCGAACCTAGGCCCTATATAGGGTCAATACTTGACACATTGTCATTTTAATATGAAGTAACTTCCTGTAGGTCTGACACAAGGTACTGACATTGCTATGTGACTTTGCGATTCAAAAGTGCCTAATTGAATATTATATTATATTGAGGCCGGTCGTGGCGCAAAGGCACAAAGTGTGACTGTAAAATCGACTGCGGAAAGTGGGGAACGGAGTGTATTAACACTAGGTTCCCTCTGCCTACCCTGCTGTGTGCGGGATACAGCGTGAAGCTGATTTTAATATTGAATGATATTCTTTATATTTTTATTAACATTTTTTTGATTTTATCTTGATAACTGGGTGCATGGCGGACAGTATGTGTTAACGTAAAATTGACTTCTTTTGCTGTTACTAAATGGTGGTGTATTATTTTTTTTTATTTCATAGCAGCCTACTCCACTATATAGGAAATGCCAAAAAATATATCATAATATCACATTTTAATATGAACTCTTACTTTCTAATAGAGTGTCATTTGAACAAAATTATAAAATTAAATTTATCTAAATTTATGAGAGAAGCCGGCGGCGGATATTAAGCTACGTGCAATAAAATTGAGTTGGCGCCTATTCTCGCTACAAAACCCACTGGGCGAATTTTAATGAAACATTGCTTTCATACGGATTAAAAGTTTGGACAACACTGTCTGTTAATATGATTAGATATTTGAATATCACATACAATCAGCACAGCGTTTGACTGTAAATGTGACGGTTCGCTAACTATTCGTGTAAATGATTTTTTTGTCTATAAGCCTACTGGATGAAACAGTTTGACAATTCGTTTTTATTATTATACTAGTCGCACCTCGCTACGCCGTTTCCGTGTACTACGGAACGTAATAACTCTTTTCTTTCCATTCCTTCCAGGATTTTCGGAAATATCTCAATTAGTGCTCCCCGTTCTAGGCTACGTAGCTTCTGCTGTGCGGTTTATTAGTCAATGAGAAACCAAAGAGTTTAAATACATATTGATTTAAAAAAAATAAAACATATAAAAAGTTCCACATCCGATTCGTCTGTATGTAAAATACGAGATCTTACAATTTTATAGCCTCCCGGAAGGGCTATACCTTTGAATCTACTCCGAGACGTTTTTATGTCTTTCGGCGTTGAGATATCTTGTATCCCAGTATATAGATCCTTGAGCCCCTAAATTGTCGTACAACCTTATAAATGATTTACGATGTACTAACTTGAAACATTGCTAAAGGAATTACTCAAGATTTTTTAGAATCTTTGGAGATTTTCCGTTTAATTTTAAAGTTTCTATCAATTTTTTAAGTTTAATAGCAGCTGTGAGACTTATGCTTAGGGTAACAAGAAAATATTTTAAATATATATGTATGAAACATATGTGAAGAAAATATTTTTTTTAATTATAAAAAAACACCTTCAGCTGTTATGCAGTTGTTGTATTCCGCACACAGCAGAGTAGGCAGAGGAAATATAGTGTTAAAAAAAATCAAATTTTTCGGGGCATTGTGTGTAGAATGGCGGAACTCATTGCCTTGGTTGCCAGACCGAAGAAATAAAAATATTAATGAATAATAATTAATTTCGTCGAGTGGGAATCGAACCCACAATCGAAGCGTTCTAGATACACCCTTGTGCCTCTGTGTCACAATGGCATCAATTTGTATCTATCGTTTCTTTTTATCTATAACAATATTATAAAACTTAATAGTTTGTTTAGCTAATACCAAAAATTCTTATTGATTTCCTTATGTGTTGGATGTCCATTTACCGAGGAAGGCTATATGGCGTTAACCGTTTCGATCTAACCAATAGCACACAGCTATAAGCCTGATCAGGGACAGATTTACCTCCCGTCACTTAATACTTGTCATGTGCTAAGGTCGGTTTCCACCGAAAAAGAGATTCAGTGGGTTAGAGTGTTTAAATAAAACAACAAAGAGTTTTGTATTTCGTAATTACTTCGGTTTGTTCCTAGGGAATTTAGGGAATGTTACAACCATTTCTGCTCGCTCGGTCCGTTGTGCCCGAATTAATAGAAATACAAATATGCATTTTATTCTTGTCAGATCAACGTAGTACTTAATGGAACATCTCCACACGTGGTGGAAACTGGGTTTTTTTAGACAAATCTTAGGTTTCTCTAACTCTAATGTTATTAATGCACCAAATAACCAATATAGAGGACGCAGTGCTAAAACACTAGTAGCCGTACCAATCAGTTAGCTTTACACGTTTGCCTTTTAGCATTTGCATTTTTGCATATGCATGTAAAGGCGTTCTTTTGATTGTCCAACGGAATATCGATTTTCTACAGGTTGGTAAAAAAATTATAGGAATACTTCAGTTGCTCATAGTTTTTAGTGTTTTCAGGTAAAGTTTTCGAGACATTGGTGTTGTATGGCAGAAGTTAGCGCCGCGCTCTGTCTTGTTTCCAAAGCAAATAAATAAACGTTGTTAATTCCCCCCAGGGAGAATAGAACTCAAAACTGTTGCGTTAGCAGTTGAACGAAATGAGGTCAGTAATTTTTAATTTATTTAATTTTAAGGATATACATAAGAAAATTTACGATACTACGTAGTATTGAAAAATAAATATATCTATAAATAAAATTCGATCATGTTTCAAAGAATCAGAAATACTTTTAATAATGATCGTTTGACCATCGTGGCGCAGCGGCACAGCACTTCAATGTTGACGCGACTATTGTGTATTCGATTACTACTCGTAGAAAATGACCTATTTTCATTTTCCTCGCTTTGGTAACAAGATAAAACTCGACGTTGAGTTCTACCACTAAACTTGAAAATTTATCTTGAAAATTGAGCGGCACGTGAGACGAACCTATTGTTAAGACGAAGTGTCTCCACACTAATTTCCTCCTGTTTACCCGTACTATATGAGGGATGCAGCGTTAAGCTAAAAAAAGAAGAAATATATTATTTATTTTTATCATATCTTAGAATATCATAAATATTATTCAGAAAAATAACAACATCATTAAAAACAACATTATAGAAACTAGCTAGGGGTAATTAGATACACAAAATCTCTCAACATCAGAAGTTCCAAAGGGAATTTATTGGCATCGTTTGCTTCAAAGCAATACTTGAACCCACTTTCAGTTCTACAGCTTACAATATGAGTCCGTCCCGATCTGTATACGTATGCGATGTAAAGGTATAACAAATAATTAGACATGGTAAATAACTTAGACGAAGGGTTTGTCTAAATTATGTTATGTTAAAGAATATTGGTGGAAAGTGAGAAAAAATTGTATCCCAACAGTAGGTTCTCTTTTCACCCAAAAGCCTCTATTTCCATTTCTTCTATCTGTATACTTATCTATCGGGTGAAATATAAAGCTGCTGTTAATAATTTCATTTGCCGTTGAGATTCTGTAGTTTTAGATATTGTAAGAAATAAATAAATAAATAAATCTCCTTCTAAGGTTTTAGGATTTTACGTCTATTGTTGTAGAGTCTAGTGTTCATTTTAAAAAGCTCATATAAACAAAGAAACAACAAGATAAAGAAATAGCAAGAGTTGATCATTCAATTGTCAATAATTACTCTGTCGGTCAATGGTTACCACTTCACTCAGATATTAAGCTTAGGGTGGTGGATACTAACGCCGCATTTGGTGCTCCATATTAAAATTACACATATACTAAAATATCAATTGAGATAAGAACCCGCAACCATTGAGCTCGATCAAATAGATAACATACCTTGACCTTTCCGCCCTTCGCCTGTAAAAAATCCTTTATTTAATTTTAGAGTACAGTCTAAGTTCTTCTAAGCTCTACATAAGCTATCTGACAAAAGACTCCTCAAGGGCCAATCTGAATAAAGGATAGTTTAGCGGGACAGGACTGAATCCAAGGATGGCTTTGAAGGAAGTTTTCCTCTTTGAGTTTTTTTGTATAAGCTTTGTATGTCGCAGTTAATCTATATATATAAAAGGACATGTACCTGACTGACTGAGGTAAGACGCACGC
>DWAP01004246.1:0-11140 GCA_018230625.1 Heliconius eleuchia
CGTGGGCGGCGGTAATCACTTACCATCAGGTGACCCGCACGCTCGTTGGCCGTGTCTTTTCCATAAAAAAAAAAAGTGGAATATGTAACTTTTTCTATAGTCACCGTGTAAAAGAGGCAACTTATGCTTAATATCTTTGATTATGTTACTTTTTTTTTTTTAGCTTCACGTTGTATCCCCCCATGGCCTGAATTCTATTCCGAAAGATTATAAAATTCGGCACACATATATGTAGATCTACGATTAAACGTTCAATTCTGTGTTATGTTTTTGTAGTTAATGGGTTATTTTTATAGTCAATCATTGATCTAAATCCTTTTTATATTTCATATTATTCAAGGAAACTCAAATTTAATTATTACTATTACATCATTTAATTAAAATTTGCAAACACTATCTAGGGTTTCATATTAAAATTTGTGTGAGTAATGTACATTTTTTCGATAAAACTATACGTTATAGATTAGATAAACAATTCCTAATTATAACAGTCTAAGAAGAAGCAAACCGATAATTATTGAAGGAAAGACCTTCTTCGAAGAAACGTGTTAGATATGCGTTTTTTTTTACAAAATAATTAAATATTTAAGTGTCGTGCTTACAATGGAATTGTATTACAACGTATTAATACTATTTATAAGTGGGATAGTTATTAGCGTGAATGCAGCAATACATAGAGAAATACCTAATAAAATATTCGATTATGAACGTTACCAAAAAGTAATAAGCAATGAAGAATGTGACAAACAGGTGGAATATATGAAAAATGAAAACACACTGTTATATGCTAGTTGTAAGTTTAATTAAATTTTATTATATTTTTTTTATTAAATAGTTTGTATCATTCAGTCATTATCATCCTGATTATATATAAAGAATCGATTTGATTAAACTGTATTAACTAATTAGCTGAAAAAACACGGTTTATATACTGATAGCAAATAAAATAATATTTTACTTCAATTAAAATAAACGCTCTGTTTAAAAAATATCTTACATTTTTTTTATCGTATCTGTTGCAGTTGTAGACGCTGGCGTTCGGTTTCCAAGAGGTTTGCTTCAGTTTAATTTGGCTGATCTTGGCAATTATGAACAGTGTTTGGGCATTAACGAAGTTATTGATGATATGCAAATTCAAGGAAAGTGGTGCTATTTTAGTGTGCCTTTCGATCAAACGTTTCAGCTGCCTTTTATTGACGATACAAATTTCAATTTAACTAACAAGAAAATAGTAAATTTTAATAATGGAATTGTTTCTGAAGTACGACAATTCGCTATCCCAGTTGATCCTGATGAGTAAGAAATTTTCTTCTGCAATATTTAATTTTCCATTTGTTTCAATACAATATTTTCTGATATAAATATAGATATATATTTAAAATTTTAGTTTAAATCCAGAAAATCCACTAGTGTTCACCCACCTTAATCTTGCTTCGTGCATGCCGCAGTCCTGTTCCATGGACAATTGGATGAGAAATGTATTGTTTAACTTAACGGCTTTTGGCTTTCAATATGAAGAACACTTTTGCCGACTTCCAAATGACAAGCCTTGGGTTGCTGCAGATTACGTAGCTATGTAAGTTTATTTGTATTTTTTAAGCTTCACGCTGAACCTGCACATAGCAGGGTAGGCAGAGGGAATCTAAGAACCTAGTGTTAAAATATTCCGTTCCTCTTAAGACACTTCCATTTTTCACTTTTCGCTGAATTCTGGTATATATATCATGGTATCTGGTAAATAACCCAATTTTACATATACTATATCAGTAAATATAAAATTTGGTTTCACCGCTTATGACTCAATAGCCAATATTTCAAAACTGGGTTAGAAAAGGCAACGGAGTTTTTAACCATTAAGTTCACTCTGTGTGCTATTTCAATTTCGAGAGAGAAAAAAAAGGAAACTGTCCTTCTTATTTAGTTTAGTTTAATTATCTCTAAATATATAAGTGACGTCGATTAATATATCTAGGTAATAATAAGTAAAAGTATCTTTATATTTTCAATCTACGTGGAAATGTATATTCAATTATTTTTAAGTATTAGTATTAGTTTGTAATCTTTGTAGGATTAGATAAACTACTGAATTATATAACTACATTATTATATTTTATATTGTTTACATACTTTACTTTTACGAAAATATGATAGCGATAGTAAAAGTCGTGGACGCTACTCAATAGTTTTGTTTTAATATAGATTATTTTATTTTATTAATCATAAAACTGTCTGAATATTTAATATATGTATCTACTACTAAATACTAAATAACTTCGGCATTTACAACAAAAAAATTGTGTTCACACAAATAAGATTATTATAATGAAAATTATTTCTTATAAAATACATATTTTAAACTAAAAAAAAGTAATATAAAAGTTGCATCTATCGGTAGTAAACTTGTGTCTACATTTTATTGGGATGAATCTTTAGATACGTACATAGGATATATTTATGATAGCGAAGCTTGGACAGTGGAGGCCAGCGTTGATGCACATTTTAATAGGACCACTATATACATACAGGACGACAATACAATACAATATACAATTATATATTATTATTATTATATTATTATTATATACAATTTGCCAAATTATGTTTATACAGCTAAGATAAGCTAATGAAATAACACTTTTTTGATCTGAACTCTCGTTTCACAATGTCTGTTCCGTTCTGTTCTTTGTTTATGGCGTTACAAATGTGCCAGTTGAGCACTACCACTTCGCCAATGTTACGTTGTATAGAGAACACCCAAAGGAAATCTTCTCTTGTTCGTAAAAAAATGACAAAATAGGTATCACAATGTATAAAGCTATAGCATTAGTGATAAGTGTAGGACCCCAAGTCACGCGTCGTCGTGTCTTTACAAATATGCTGATGATACAGACAGTTGTGGTGTTAAGTTACAAATATGCTCTAAACCACAACAACAAGAGCTTTTTATATATATATATTTTTTGTTTTAGCGGAGTATTTTCCTTTTTGGGATTCATTACCTTACTGAGCACAATGTACGATATAAACCATGTCGTCATACAGAAAAAAGGTAAGTTTTTCCTTTTTAAACATAGTTTTCAGATTTTATAATTTTTCCTATAGTTAATAATTAACAAGTAGTGTGGTACAATAGGCAGAAAAGTGTTATTATTAATATTTAGATAAAAATTTGCAAAATATATTTGATTCGTTCGTTTAAGATATAATATTTATAGTTCCGTCCTCCAATATTTGGGCACGTCGAAAGAATGAGTGATGAAAGAATGGCAAAAAAGATTTATGATGGAAAAATGAGTGGTAAGAGATGTAGGGGGAGACCTCAGTGGACCTTCGACCTCTGCAAGAAGGTCACGTGAAGAGCATGAGGACCCCTCACAGGGCATGTCTGAAGACGTTGATGACAGTGGACGAGGTGAACGAGGTATGTAGAGACCGTAGATTTTGGCACTCCATTCTCTCTGATTACACCGGTAAAGGGACACAGAGTAAAGCTAAGTTAACATTATAACATTTTCATGTTACATTATTCATAGATAGTAATATAATTTCCTCTTATAGAAATATGTGACGTTTTAATACAGTTTTACGCGATATTATAATCCTAAAGCACTACATCACTCACCCAATTTACAAATTTTCTAGAAAAGAAAAGGTTTACAAAAAATTCAAACCATCCGAAAAGTATTATGTTAAGTATTATTTTATTATTATTTTATCATTCCTCTACTATTTACTAAAGATATTGAGTTATAAATCGTGATAAGTAAACAGTGAATTATTATATATATAAAAAAATATTTATAGCCGAGACTTTGCGACGAATGTTAATAATACGTGTAGTAAATTTTATTATTTTATTACTGAATTATTGCATAATCAGGAAATAATATGACGCTATTAGGATGTATAGTCAAAAATGCCGATAATTGTATTATATATATGCGGTTTAAGTAAAGACTCGATATGAGGAAATGAAAGATTGTGAACCTTTTACTATGTACCGTCTGTATGTTGAAGTGTCCGTCATACGATAGCAACCAAGAAAATGTTACTTTCAGTTTCAAATTCATTGAATTAACAACTATAACTTGTAAAAGACTTATTAAATAAAGAATTAAAAGATGAAAGAGTTATTATAAAAATATGTGATTTCTACGTTATAATATGCTGTGTCGGTACAATGATAATAGTAATGGATGGATTCGTGTAATCTATTGAAAACGGAAATCCAACTTATCTACATCGTAATTGATTAAATTTTACTTTTGTTTATCCGCTTTTACGTTGTAAAGGTTACAAGGATTTTATTTGTATATATTTTTTCTTGATATGCACGTTAAAACTAAAAAAGGGTTTTCCTTGACTTAGGTATATCATTCCACTTATATTTAAATATTTTGAACATTGTGAAATTATTGAATATGTTTTGTAATAGGCATACAGAGTGTAACGCGATCGACGGATCAAAGGTTGTCTATGGGTAGAATTAAAATTAACCCCATCAAAGTACACTTCACGAACTGAGTTAGGATAGCTTTACAATATCAAAATATTGGTATTTTGTAATAATTCTATAACAATTTTATGATTGTAAAAGACTTATAAAAACTACAAACGCTTACGTAAATATAGTAAAGAATCGATTTAAATGTAGTCAATTCTGGTTACTTTTCTTGTTTAACTTTCATGATTTGTCTACATTTTTTAAAATGTTGTCATTTAACTGCGCCTGTGAACATTCGTTTTAGACAATCATTGATCCGTCGATCATGTTACGCCCTATATACATACATATATACCTAATTTAATTCCTCTCACAACAATATGAGAGGTCTCATAATATGAATATTTTTTTATAGTCTGTACATTTTTCTGCACTGCAAGTTCTAGCATTATATTTATGCAATATTTATATTTTTATTAAGCTTCGCGCTGTGTCCGGTGCATAGGAGTATCCGCTGAATTCTAGAGGCATTGTGTGTTGAGTGGCGGAACACAACGCCTTGGCGGAACACAACGCCTTGGCGGAGCCTTGGCTCGTTACCAAAGTGACGAAATGAAAATATTAATTATATTGTTTCCCTGAGAGGGAATCAAACCCACTTACTGTCGTGCTTTACAGTCGCACGGTCGTATCTCGTGTGCTCGGACCAGTCTCAATATTCCTTAAATAGGCTGACTTTAAGTATATATTAGAGTCTTAACATTAGAAGATAAACCTAAGAAATTTAATCTCGTCTTATAATATATTTTGTTTTCAGATCCCAAAAAAGCTGTAATACTATTCCGTACTTTCTCCGTTTATACGAATACAAGACGGTTACTAACATTCACGTCTAATCCTAACGCATTAGTATGTCTGGATGGTATTAGATCAATATCTATGATGTGGGTCGTGGTTGGTCATGTGTTCTCAATGTACAACTTCAATGCTAACTTAACCGAATCACTTAGGGTAAGATTTTATTTAATTTTTAATATTAAAATATTCGTTTATATTTTTCAATATTTTGGCACTACTTTGTCGCCATCACGTTTCATTCATCTGTTCCTGACTAAACATTACTATTATGTATTCTAATTTCACTTGTAGAAATGTTCATGTCTTTTGTATTTTGTCGCAACACGCAATGTCGACTATCGTAACGGAAAATAAATAAGTGTACGGTGCTGATTTGTTAGATTCTTTCTTCTTGCAAAATTCAGACGTACACTAAGTAATGTATTAAAAAATATCAAATATTAAAAGTTATTGGATAGTTTAAATTTTAAACGTCAGTTTTATCACAATGATTATGATAGTACAGTCTTTATTGTAATTTTCATGTCTTAATATTTTTTGCTTTAATTTTAAGTGGCTCACATCTGGAGATGCTGTATGGATTTCAACCGGACTTTTCACTGTAGATTCATTTTTCCTAATGGCTGGTATTCTACTCGTGTATACTTCAGTTGGAAAATTATCGGGAGGTAGGTTTCGTATCTCTAAAGATAAAACTTTTAAGATTAGTTTATGTGTATCTGAATGTCAAGCCCGTTTATCCCAAGATCGCGTGACGGTATCGAACTGAAATTAATATCAAATTTACAGGTCTACGATACCTTTGAGCACAGATAAAAATAAGCTTCTAAGCTACCGCTATTAAAATATGCATTTATGGATAGTTTTAGGTGTATTTTGTATGAAATTCGCCACGTAAACAAAACCCATTTCCCTTTGACCTACAATTATGAAATTTGACACGAAGGGAAAACATACAATACAAAAAAGGAAAAAATCTGAAAAGTGAAAATTAAAAGGTTTACTTAGAAAAAAATAATTACTAACTTATATTTGCAGTGCATTTCATACAAAATATATGGTACTTAATTTGCCGCATATTCAAAACGTTCCATAGGTTTTGACAATGCGCAAATATTTGCCATTAATGCAAAGCATTATGAAATTTGGCAAGAAAATGTACAAAGAAATTTTTATTTTGCAAATAAAATCTACAAAGAAGAAAATGGATAAATATACATTTTAATATAAAGCACGTAACAAAAATATGAAAAAAAACGGTCAAATGCGAGTCGGACTCACTCTCCGAGGAATCTGTACATTCATATGTACAGATGAGACGTGAAACACAACTTATAATAGCTGTCAAATTTAAAAGTTGCTCTAATTTTATATGAAATGAACTACCTACAAATATAACTTAGAAAAGCGCACAAAAATATATTTTTTAAAAATAAACAGAAGTCGCTACCATACAAATAGCCGGTCAAAATTTGATGAATAATGAAATGAATATATAATATATTTTGGCAAATCATCGGAAAAATCTGAAAGCAATAATTGTAAAACATGTGACTGTAATTTTCATGTCAATTGATCATGATAACTATAATCTATGCTATTAAACGATACAATTGTTTTGTTTGAAAAATTTCCTACAATTGGAATTTGGAATTATTATTAATTAGAAAAAAAAAATGATTGCAGTCGTGGCGCAGGGGCAAAGCGTCTGACTATAGACGCGGCCGGTTGTAAATTGGATTTCTATTCAAGAAAATGAAATATTTAATGTTTTCATGACTTCGCTCTGGTTTCGATGCTTCGCGCGGAGTTGAGTCCCGTCACTCAACAGCAATATGTCCAAAATTCGGCGGCAAATGGGAAACGTAGTGTCTTAATATTAAGTTCACTCTGCCTACCTAGTTGTGTGCGGGATACAGCGGAAAGCTAAAATTAAAACAAAACTTTTCATCTATGTCAATCCAAAATATTATAAAAGAAGATATTTCGTTCAGATTTTTTTTATAATTATTATCTTAATTTATATATAGGCTTTTTAGATATGCTAAGATATTTCTATATAATATACAGATAGATGCGATCCATAATCCGATAGATTTGCCATAAAATACTGTAGATTACTGAGAATTGTAGCTTCCCTAACGACTATTCTTAATGCCATAAAGCTATATATTTAGTAGCCAGAAAGTTCATCTTTGGAGCAGTGTCCATATATCTAGAGGGAGACAAAAACATTCATCCATATCTATGCAGAATTAAAAACTCGTGTGGAAGACTCAGTACAAAAAATATAATAGTGGGTGGGGATGTTAATGCCTGGAGCATGTGGTGGGGAAGTACAAAAGAAAACGAAAGAGGAAGAGAGTACAATGCGTTCCTCAATGAAATGGAACTCCGGCTCCTGAATATTGGAGATACACCAACATTTGAAACATTCAGAAACGGCAGGACATGTTCAAGCGTCATAGATGTTACAGCGTGCAGCTCATCGTTGTTAGGCAAAATAGATGATTGGAAAGTGAACAGAAATTTAATAACATCTGACCACAATGTGTTAACTTTTAATTTGCAACTAGGAGGGCCCTTGGAATATGTGAAACCAAATACCACGCGTAGGTACAATACTAAGAACACAAAGTGGTCGGAATTCATGAAAACTTTTAAATCCCAGCTGATGGAAAGGGATATAAACGCTGACTCCATAAAGAAATTGGTCACACCAGCTCAGCTTGATGCTATTATATCCTCATACACGGAAGCTATTCATAATGCATATAAGGAAACCATACCCAGTATCAAAGCTAGGAATGGTGTTACAATGCCTCCATGGTGGTCATCTGAGCTAGAGGAGCTTAAGCACGATTCGTTGAGAAAAAAAAGGCGTATTAGGAATGCTGCTCCTTCAAGGAGGGTATTTGCAATTTGTTTGCAATGAATATCTCATAGCCAAACAAATGTACTCAAATGAAGTAGAAAAAAGGAGTATACAAGGTTGGAAAGATTTTGCACGACTCAGGAGAAAGAAAGTATGTGGGATAAAATTTATAGGGTAAAAAGGAATACCAGTAAGAGAAAGGAAGATCTTTTACTGAAGGATGTAGGAAGTAATACCTTATCACCAGCAGCAGAGTCAGCAGAATTTATTGCTGGAACTTTTTATCCAGACGATATTGTATTGCTCGACAAGCCAGACCATGTACAAATTCGAGAATGCACAAATAACGACGTAACACAAGTCCTTGCTGAAGATGATCCGCCGTTCACTACAACTGACCTGGATAAAGTACTTTACAGCCAGAATCCGAAAAAAGCCCCTGGCCCTGACGGACTGACGGTGGATATATGTGTCTCAGCAATATTATGCAAAAAAGAAATATTTTTAGAGATAGCAAAAAATGCCTGGCGTTGACATATTTCCCAATGCAATGGAAGGTCGCTCATGTTATTATCTTAAGGAAGCCGGGAAAAGAAGATTATAGTCACCCTAAGTCACTTAGACCCATTGGTCTACTTTCTGTGCTTGGAAAAATTGTCGAGAAACTCCTTATCGTACGTGTACAATGACACATACTCCCAACTTTAAATGCAAATCAGTTCATGCCCCAACGCAGTACAGAAGACGCTCTGTATTATATAGTGGGACATATCCGCCAACAAGTAGATAATAAAAAAATTGTAGTGTTAGTCTCGCTGGACATAGAAGGCGCTTTTGATAATGCATGGTGGCCAGCCCTAAAGGCAGCTCTTATAGAAAAGGAGTGCCCTCGTAACTTGCACTCCACAGTCTCCTCGTACCTTGATAACAGGAAAGTCGTGGTTAATTATGCCGGAGAAACTTATGAGAAGAGAACAACGAAAGGATGTGTCCAAGGTTCAATCAGTGGACCCACCTTTTAGAATGTTATCCTGGACTCTTTATTACAAAGGCTAGATAGCGACGGAGTATACTGCCAGGCTTTTGCTGATGATGTGGCATTAGTATCCGCGGATCACTTTACACAAGTACTGGAGCAGACAATTAACACCACTCTAGCGACAATTGTTGAATGGGTGGATCGTAATAAGTAAAACTTCGCAGCGCATAAGACTTATGCAATGCTGCTAACGAAGAAGACTAAATACGATCCTCCTAATTTGTTTATGTCGGGGGCCACTATAAACTTAGTCGAAGAGATCAAACTCCTTGGTCTAGTGATCGATCGCAAACTCACCTTCAAATCGCACGTGATTGCACAATGTAAGAAGGCAACAAATATTTATAAACAACTAGCACGTGCAGCGAGGGTAACGTGGGGTCTAAATTCTGAGGTGACTAGAACCATCTACATTGCAGTCGTGGAACCCATAATGACATATGCAGCAAGCGTCTGGTCTCATTCAACTGACATGCAGATGACCCGAGACCGTCTAAATACGCTCCAGCGAGGCTTCGCTCCAAAAATTTGCAAAGCATACAGGACGGTATCTCCAACATCTGCACTAGCACTCTCTGGATTACTACCGCTTGACTTAAGAATAAAAGAGCACGCGAATTTCTACATGATGAAAAAAGGTTACTCTAAGCGCTACCTCCCACCTGAAAAATACCTCGAAATAAATAGTATTAACCTTAGCCGACCGCATCCATCGATACAGATAACTATCGATTTTGAGTTACTAGAAGACTTAAGTCCCGAAACCATCATTCTACATAACATCAAGGGCCCTCAGATCTTTACCGACGGCAGTAAGACTGACGGGAAAGTCGGAGCAGCGCTATCTAAAAATGGGACGGAGGAAAAGAGACCAGTAACGTAAAATATTACCTGCATCCAAACTGCACGGTCTTCCAATCGGAACTTTACGCTTTATATAGAGCGTGTCAAATTGTGGCAGAGAGTGAGAACGAGATAGTCAATATCCTAAGTGACTCCAGATCATCACTAGAACTCCTAAGGAACCCAAGTGCAGGCCAACCCCTAGCTATAGCAATTATTGAAAATGCAAAGAAGATCAGAGCACAAGGGGGGAAAATAAGACTTTTTTGGCAAAGGGCGCATGCGGGTACCGCAGGCAATGAACGCGTCGATGAGTTGGCAAAACACGCAGCACTTTCAAACACTTCCCAAAGCTATGACTACGACAGAATTCCCCTGTCATATATTAAAAGATCAATAAGAGGAGAATCTGTCAATATATGGCAAGGCAAATGAAACATCTCAGACGGGAACAGTCACCAAAAAAATCCTCCCAGACGTAGAAAAAGCTTACAAAATAGTCAGGACAGCGCGATTTACCCCGTTACATGTTCAAATGCTGACAGGTCACGGAGGTATAGCAGAATATCTTCACAGGTTTAAATTAAAGGACTCTTCTGCATGCGAATGCGACGACAACATAACTGAATCTGTATGGCACATACTAACTAGAGTGCCCAAGGTTTGCTGCTGCCCGATTCGAACTCGAAGTGGAGATTGAGAGAAGTCTGACCGAAGATTATCTGCCAAATATTATGGCAGACACGGACTCTCGGAAAGCGCTACTCAACTACGCAGACATGGTCTTCCGCATAGCATGTATTAGAAACAGCACTGGGAACATAGATCCGCGTGCACTCTACGTTCGGAAAATGCAACCATCGCATTCCAACACACATATGCCTACGAAATCAGCCAATGAACTTCGAGAGAAGCTCTCGGTACGTATAGAAAATTTGGTGAATAGTAGAATTCGCACTATGTCATCAATGCTGGTCAATGGGTTAGATACTTCAGAAACGTGTAAACGATGAACTGATGAATCACTTTGGAGCCATAGTGGGGGCTGCTAGAATCTCTGGAGCAGAAGAAATTCTACTGG
>DWAP01004247.1:0-11140 GCA_018230625.1 Heliconius eleuchia
ATTTGGACAGATGTTTATTTTCATAATCTGGACATCCACTAAGAAGGGATTTTGAGAAGTTTTAACCCTAAAGGGATGAAATAGGTGAGTGAAAGTTTGTATGGATTTTTTTTAAATAGGCACAGATTTTTATAAAATTTGAAATTCAGGCTCTTAAAAATATTTCATTGAACACATATGGTTTTTTAGAATTCATCCCCTAAGGGTTCAATTAGGGGGTTGAAAGTTTATATGGAAAAGTCTTTAAAACACCACCGATATTTATAAAAAAATAAATTCAGACTGTTAAAAATTGAACACTTGTTTCGTGGGTTTTTTAGAATTCACCCCTAAGAGTTCAAATAAGCGGGCGAAGCTGCGCGCGTCCACTAGTTTTTATATATTAGAAATATGTATTTTTTTTAATTATACTACACAATAATACAGCAATCATAACATACAATGTCCTCAATTCGAAGCACGCTTCCTTAGCTCGATTCTGAACTAATATTAGCAAGCTCATATCCGCTTCCTCTACAAGAACACTGTTTAACTGTTTTCAACTAGCATTTGAAGAAATTAAACAAAGAGTGGATTTATATTATGGAAAATTAGCACTGAAAAGTATGAAATTCTAAAGTTGAAGCCGTCGTAGTGCAGTACGACAAACGTGTGGTTGTACACGCGACGTACACGGTTATACAGTTGTGGGTTCGATTCCCACAAGGGTATTTAATATTTTCATTTCCTCGTTTGGGTAACAAGGCAAAGAGCAGCGTTCTGCCAGTCAAGAGAATTTCAATTATCAATTTCTTTTCGTAATATATTATTTTAGTGACTTGACGCGTTTTCAAATGGTGTAACTATTGGTTACATACAGTCCGGTACAGACAGGCAGACAGCAGAATCTTAGTAATAGGGTACCGTTTTACCCTTTGATATGAATCCTAATAATTTATCTTCCCGAGTGGGCATCGAAGCCGTAATCATTTACAGTCATACGCTGTCCCACGAACGACATTATGATTTTTCACGATATATTGATTTACAATTACAATTAACATATAATGTACCTAATATGTGTAGAATGTAACTGATAATTCTATGTAATTTGATTTTGAATTTAATGAAGAATATTTAAATTTCGATTAAAATGATAATAACACTTCAAGAATACAGTAGTATTTTTATGTCATGACATGTATGACATAAAAACACTGTATTCCATATGAAAGCGTCAAAATACAATAATAGTTTTTGAGACCGCATTGCAGGCGCTGGCGCGTGACCAAAATACATAAGACCCTAGTACATGATACGATGCGAATAATTGAATTTTAATTTCGAATTTCAATTTAACCAGACGGTATAGCGGTGCGGTTAAAAAACACCTAACAACGCTTGCGCTGTTTTCGAGTTTGATTCCCGTTTGGAGCAATGCTTATGTAGTGGGCAAAAGACATTTCCGGGGTGGGCTTGAACCACCCCAGCTCCTTCTACTTCTACGTCCATGTCCTCTACGCCAGGATGGCAATTTTTTTCTTACCTTTCCATAATGGGAATGAATAAGCGCCAATTATAAGTAACCTTCATTATGTTGTAAGGAAAAATGTTATTACATATAAAGAGATTTCAACTGTTATTTTAGTAAAAATAATTAAATAAATAATAAAAACCGATAAAGTTAAAAAAAGACCCACTACAATTCCGTACAATTTTCATGATTGTAAACGGGAACGTGACTTATGAAGTTGACAAGCTCAAGTTTGCGGGCGTATGCACACACCACGCATTTTTATGAATTGAATATATATTAAAATCAATATATAAATATAAGTTATTCTGTGCGTGTTTCTGTTTTTTTTTTAAGATTAAGTACCCTTAACGTAAGTTAAGACAGGTTTCGATTACGCGTTGAATTTCATTCAAAAAACGCATCAAAAAGGATGCATAAAAGCTCGTATATTTTATATAAAATTTAAACTTACAACCACCAAACTATTAATACCTTAAAATTAAGCTATCAATTGAAATATGAACTCATTATATCTAAATATGATAAAATATAAATATAATATAATGAATATATCCATCAACAGACACACCCCTCAAGTCGATCATGAATCATTGTTCACTGCATGCAGTATGACGTCAATACGTGTTTACTGTTTTGAGTTTAGTTTGAGCTAATTCTGAAACCAGTGTATTTCGAAGGTATTAAGGTAAGCTTACAGGAATTAAATTTTATGTTGTTTAAAAAAAATTAAAGCTGTCGCAGGGCACAAGGATGTGTACACAAGAACTGTAACCCGACGGTTGTGACTTCGATCCCCATAAATGGGGGAACGAATTATTATTTAGTTGGCGTTCGCTGCGCGTGTTGCTACGCCACCACACAATCAATTCATTTTGACTCACTTTCTTGATTTTGTTCATTTCGAAACACAAATGACATTGCAGATTTTCGTTTCGTTTTCGCATTGATACTCCTAATTATATCCACACACTTGAAACGATTGTCCTAGCGCTTTGCTTATATTCATTGCGAAAGCGAGTCGCACCAGGAACTGCAACGTGGCATGTCTTCCGGGATCATTGTATATGTGGCAAAAATTGTTGTCTTAATAACATTGTTCATAATTTTCTTGACTGAAAGTCTCGTTCCATTGCAAAGTCGTAGTGGATTTATGTTTCGAAGAAAAATTATGGGTACGCCAATTTTCAATTCAAAAACATGCGGTAGCATGCCTGGCCAATAAAGCGAATTCAGTTGGATAGTTGACAATATCGTCTAGATTCACCACAGCATCAATGAACTTATATTTTTTCGTTTTTATTCCATCCGAATAGAGAAGTTGTTGGTATTGACAGCGATGTTTTTATAGCACGCGTACTGAGTCTCTGATGATTTTCGTGGTTCTGTGCTAAACTTTTTGCACTAATTCGTCTATGGTCTCTGTGATCTTACAGAAGTTTGCTAGCCAATATTTATCAATTGTTTTGTTAAAATTTCAACCGATGCATCCCGTTGTATTTTTATACGCATGTTGGTTTTCAAAGACAATTTCTGTAAATGACGCCAAAAAACTGATGACATGAGACATGCATTAAGTGGTCTAACCGGCAGTGTTTGTCGAAAATCACCACATTATAAAATGAATGCGTTACCGAAGATCAGTGCGTTTCCTTACAATTCCTGCAGTGTACCATCAAGCGTTTTTCCATATGATAATTTGACACTTTTGGAGTACTTTCCCCATTTCGGAGTTTTTACTGATGTTGCATATTGGTGCCTCGGAGTTTTGCAAATTCAACGGCAATTTCAGTGCTGAATGCGCTGTTCAGCAATCTACCAAAAGAATTGCCGCAATTCCAGATGTTGCAATGGCCAATGAAATACTATTTTATGATTGCTAAAAAGAGTAAAAGAGGAAAAGTCCTGCCAACCACTGGGCACATCTTTGAAAAACAGTTCACCACTTCGTTCTATGAGTGCACGCATATGTCTGTCATACGTAATGCGTTCTATTGATATCAAACTGTATTCATCATATATGTGTATCCCACACACAGCAGGGTAGGCAGAGGGAAAATAGTGTTAAGAATCTCCGTTCCCCATTTTTCGCTGAATTATGAACTCATTGCGTGTTGAATGGCGGAACTCAACGCCGCGCTTTGCCTTGTTATCATAGTGAAGAAATATTAAAATATCTATTTTTTTCGGGTGGATGTCGAACCTACAACATATCGCATTAACAGTCACACATTTGTCCCCTTGCGCCAACTGGCGTCAATATCGTTTGTCAAATCATATTTTAGATACATGTGGGGAATGGTACCGCTTAACAGGTTTACAACAACACCATAAAACTGTTTTTTATTAAATAAATTGCTTTATGCACGACAAATGATAAGTTCCTTTTGTAGAAAATCTAAAACTAAACTAAATGACAGTCACTCTGTATGCTAATAAGATAAAGGCTTCGAAGATTTACTAACATGCTCTTTATCTATCTGCGCCGTAAGCGAAAAAAAAAATTTTTTAG
The DNA here is from genome assembly GCA_018230625.1 of Heliconius eleuchia. Lineage (NCBI taxonomy): Eukaryota > Metazoa > Arthropoda > Insecta > Lepidoptera > Nymphalidae > Heliconius > Heliconius eleuchia. The sequence continues at coordinate 4,026 of DWAP01004247.1, forward strand.
CCTCACGCTGTATTCTAAATTTGCAGAGTAAGAGGGAACCTAGTGTTAAGACACTGTTCCACACACATGGCTCACTATTCGAAACTTTGCGTGGCTGATGGTGTAACTCAACGCCTACCTTTATTTTGTACCCGAGCGAGAAACTTAAATTAGCTCATTTTTCCGAATAAGAATCGAACTAACAATCGTTGCGTTTACAGTCAAACGCTGTTCTGCTGTGCCGCCCGGATGGAGTGGTCGTAAAATCTTTAATCATTAAAATTTGTACTAATACTGATATTAATAAAACTAAAGATTTTATTTGTTTGAACACGCTAATCTCAGAAGCTTTGTATTTTTACTTGTAATGTTCAAGTTAATCATTTCGATAGAACCCACTGTACCTAGTGTCAGAGTTACCTTGGACAAATAGAATGTGTCATAGGTAATGTTCACACAAAACTTTTAGTTATTATTATTTGAAGGGAGCAAACCGTGGTATCGAGGACAACGATACAGGTAAGCAGCTAGCTAGCTAATATAGGTATAAAACTTATAGTAAGTACCCTTTCTTCGAAGCTAAATCAATAGATTTTTAAAAGGGTAGTAGGATAATATAACTTTAACAATCCTCCTTATATAATATATTCAGAATTGCACTTCGCATACTCATATGAAAATCCACTTCTACTCCGTGTACTATGAAGGTTTTAAAAAGAAATTTTATGGACATTAACCATTATCGTGTGTAAAAGCTTTCTATTCTTATGCAAAGTTATATATATTATGTTTTTGTTAGATATTGCCTTAGTGAGTTATAAAAAAATATACTAATGGCTAGAAGACCACACCAATGATATAGTGATTAGGAGAATTAAAACTGAAAATACCTACAGTTGTTCGTTCTTTATTTTCCGCCTAAAATCGGGGCATTGCCCGTTAAAAGCCGGAATTGAACGCCGCACGTTGTTTTAATAAAATAGCGAAATAAAAATAATTCACGTCCACTATAGCCTATTGCGTCACGCTGGGCTCGACTATGTAACATTTCTATTTTGATTGCATCGACAACAATCTGTGTACAATGTATGTACATACGAGCCAGTGACCATGTCATCCTAACTTGATATTTCATCTGGTATCAGACAAAGCTTGTGTCATGTCAGCTTAATTGATCAATTTACATCTGGATAGCTGTCCCCAACGTTTAAAATTTACGAATTTGTGGTCGTGGCGTCTGATACCTATATATTAGGGGCATTGCTTGCTTGGCTTTAGAACAAAATTAATTTAGACCCGTAACAAAAATTTTAATTTAATTAATATTTTTAGCATTTATGAAAGAAAAATAGTTTTTTTTAGAAAACGCATAAGAATTTGAACATATTTGGAATTATACCAAATATGTGGCTTAGTGGTCCAAATTGTTTTTTTGTTTAAATACAAAATTAATGACCAACACACAATGATATACCTGCATATAAACAAAAATATATGTAACATACACAAATGTTATATAAAAGATACTTATAGAAAAGATTTTTCCTTCACTCTCTTTACTCCCAAGATAATAAATACTCATCCATCTAGGAAACCTTGCAAAACAAAAACTTCTACAAAATGTTTATCAGATCAGCAGAGAATTTTTAAATCTTAATTGAATTTCCACTAGAGAGATGCCAAAGAGATGTATATTGTAATTAATTAATACTTTTTTCTAATTTCCACCCGACTATTTATGGATAGAAATACAAGTTTACTCTATTAAGTTTAACAAAATCCTTAATGGACCCGCTCCGTCCATTTTATACTCTGCGTACTCTGTTATTGTGGTTTAAGCTTGAAGCTGCCAAAAAATGTTGATAATCTTTAAATCTTACGCAAGTATATAAATAAATTCAAGCATCACTCGCATATAGTAAATACTGCCAATTAATTTTGTAGTTTTCTTAGAACTATAACAGGAAACATCATTATGTACAAGCTAATGATTGTAAGGGCTCGGTACTTTAAAATGTATCAGAAGTACCAATTTAGGATAAATATTTGTTCATGGCTAAAAATGTAAAGGAGGAAATTGTTGCAGAATTTATACATAATTCTTTTTCTGTACTCTTATTTATCCTTAGTTAATAATCAGTACTTACACGAGTGTAGGTATATTAAAAAATACTAAATTGTCTGCGACAAAATCGAGGATTTTGTATTACCAAACATGCATATAACTGTATGCAATAAATAAAAAGAGTGTCAGAGTATCCTTACACTAGGTTCCCTAAGCCTTCCCTGCTATATGCAGGATACAGCGTGAATCTATATTATATTTTCTAATAAATTTTTCACAACTATAACGCATGCGTAACACGATACAGCGAGAAAGTTTAGAACGTATCGGGCGCACTTCTCGATTGACGTCAGCGCCATTTCACAACAATAAATCTGACATCACATGTCGAAACTGTTTCTGAAGCTTTACAAATTTGACCTCTTTTAAATTTTATCTCAGTTTAAAACATTAATATCCTTATGGATGAGTATGGATGAGATTTGTGGTCAATGCTATATTGTGTTTGAGATTAGGGAGTTCAAACACGTACGAGAACATTATTATTAGTGGAAAACATTAATTTTAAATATTAATATTAAGCGTACAGGTTTTTTTTGTGTTTATTAAAGGTCACATAGTGGCGAAGTTTCTGGGTTCGGTTCCCATTCCAGAAAGTTCATAACATTTTTTATCAGGTTCGTTCTGCCTATCCTACTATGTGATATTGGATGTACTATTTCTTTTTCATAACATCAATATTATAAATGTAACATCGTATTTTGAAGATTTAAACCAACCATCATTTAGCAGTAAATTTTTATTTTTAATTTCAATTTTACTTAAGAAATATAGCACAATGTATGAAGCCAGTCAATACAAGCACATATGCAAAAAGCCAGTCGGGGCGCATGGGCACAAAGTGTGACTGTGAAACTGACTGGTTGGAGGTTCGATTCTCACTCGAAGAGATGAAATATTTACTTAAATTCATATTTCCATTTCTTCGCTATGGTATCGGCTGCCACTGCCACTCCACTCAACACGCAATGTCTCCAGAAATCGGCAGAAAGTGGGGAACTGAGTGTCTTAACTAGGTTCCCTCTGCCTACCCTGCTGTGTGCGGGATACAGCGTGAAACTGATAGATATATAACAAAACGACACAGAAAAATTGAGTGTAAATAATAAATACAAAAGTTAATGTCCAAAACGCGCAAATGAAAGTAAAATTAATGCTATACACTTAGAAAAAAATTATACAGATGTAAAATTAAATTGTTACTCGTTTCCTGAAATGTTGTTCTTCTTTACAGGAATCGTCAACCGAGGAGACTCATTCCGACGACGTCGATCCCGATCAGGGAGTCTGGCTCCATCATCACCTGCCCAATCGGCACCAGAATCTCAAGAACGAAGACCAGTGGCATGCCACCGCGTTGCCATGGTGGGAGCACCAGGAGTGGGCAAGACTGCCCTAATCAGCCAGTTCCAGACAAGTGAATGTATTAACGCGTATGATAGACAAAGAGGTACGTTTGATAAATATTTTATTATACGGTTAGAAAGATATTTCATTTCTATTGCAAAAAGAAATAAACCAATTACGTGTGAACATTGGTTATTAATAAAATATAAAGGTATCGATTTTAGATTTGTTTATATACTATTATTTATTATTTTAGTTACTCATGCATTTGTTTATTTTCTATAGAGAAAATTGTTTTTATTAATTAATAAATAATTAATTATGGTAAATAAAATTACTTTTTTTAAAGTAATTGGTTAGTAGATAAGTTATTGTAAAGCAGTGTATTTTCAAAGGAAACCATGTTTTTTCTTTAACAAATAAACACGTACGTTTCATCACTCAATACGCAATGTACCGGATGTTCAAATACATGATGAAGAAAAGCTTCGGAGAAAATGGGCTAAATTCATGGACCAAAATATATACATAGTTAATTTTAAAAGGTACAATACTTCAACAAACCTCTACGAGCAGCTGAAGTCACTTTATTTTACCAACATAATCGTTTTAGGTCTAACCTCTTTAAACAACAAACCTTTTGAATAATAACCAATTTAAAAAAAACAAGCATGGCCGGCATATTTCAGAATAGACAGAACATTTACGTGTTAAATGGCGAAACTCAACGCCGCATACATTAATGACATATATTACAAAAAAAAACTCCTCACAAAAGATAAATGAAATAATTTAATAAAATGTAACATAAACGAACTTCGTTTTCTACTAGAGAAACGGGTCAAAGCCTTTAATTATTCCAGCTCCAAGGAAAATTAAAAAGACTCCTCTTTTTATTCGCAGCAACATTAGCACTGTATCGTATAAAGGAATTGGAATGTTGGAATTTGCACCCCTTTTTCACTTTCGCACTTAATTGTTATTTCATCCTGAGTTTATATAAGGCTATTGTTTGTAAACATGAATTTTGTAACAGGATCATGTCGTATTTACGAAGCACCTGAATATAGACACAGTAGGTGTGGGTTCGATACCTACTTCGCCATTACGCTTTTTTCCGTAAAGCAGGATAGATGGGAACTCAGTGGAAAGCCACTCGGTACCCGTCTCTCCGCAAAATTTTCAATACATTGCATTTGTGAAAAAATACTAATTACGTATAATAATTCCCCCGAATGGAAACCAAAGCCTCAAAATTTACAGTCGTAGCAGTCCCACTGCACCAGTACGCCGTAAATACACTTGTTTATATATATACTTTTTTATGCCCATTTTAAAACTATTTTTATATTTATCATTTTTAAACTGTTATTCCACACTTAAGAAATAATAATCTTTTTTCGGTAAACGTATAAAAATTGAAACATAGCGGGAATCGAATTCGCGCTTCTTGGAAATCGTCCAAGAGGACAGCCTTCTTTGTACACTTAAATATGGTACAATATTTCTTTATCACCAAACCCCGTCATTCAACACGTAATGCCCCCAAAATTGGGCCAAAAATGGGGACGAACTGTCTCTACACTAGGTTCCATCTGCCTTCCCTGCTATGTGTGGGATACAGCATTAATTAAAAAAAATAAAATAAACAAAAGCGTAGAGATGAAAAAACAATAAAAACCAAATCCAAGAAAATCTTCTCAAGGCTGTTCCAGTATAATTATACTAAAAATTGGCTAGTACAACATTTTATTACTTGCACTAAAATAAGCAAACGTCGATACTATCAAAGGAGGAACAAACTGGACACTCGTAAATCGCAGTTAAATAAATCTTTGCAATTGAAATTTAATGCGGTGATTTAGAATCATGATTTTATAGCGAATCGTGAATCTGTATAATTGATGTGTATATCGACGTATGGTTACATTATACTGTTGTGTGTGGTTGTGAAATCAACTCCCACTCGTGAAATATAAATATTAAATATTTTTATTTTTTCGCTTTGGTCATTACCAAGGCAAAAAACGCAGGGTTGAGTTCCCTCCAGAATTGGGTTAAAAGTAAAGAACATAAATAACTCAATGGGAACAGAGTAATACAAGTTTCTTAGGTACCCTCTGAATACCTTTCAATGTGTTAAAAAGTACGTTAATTACATTAATAAAGTTCTAATTACATTAATAAAGCTCTTAATATATTGTATAAAAATAAACATAAAAATATATTAAATATACAAACTGCAATCCCTTAACACTTATTACTTTTTTTTTCAGCTTACCGCTTATAACCAAGTATTAAGTCACTACACATCCTAATTTCCGCTAGAATTAGAAACTTTGTGAGGTAAACGGAACTCAACGCTGCACTCTCTTGTCAGAGCGATAAAATACATTCATAAAAAGTATTGAAAAAAAATATTGTATAGTAAAAAATTTAAAATAAATCCTAAAAATAAATCCGTTAATTAACAATCAAAATGAATATTGAAAACCATTTAATTTTTTAAAAGCTTTCCGACTTTATTAAGTTCTTTATTAATTTATGTGCCTGTTGAGATTTTTTTTTCCTTTGAACATTTCTTTTTAACTCGTCATACTTGAGGACTAGAAAATATATTGAATGAAGATTAATGTTATTAATTTTAAAGTAAACGTTTGTATAGAAGTAAAACTACTTTTTTCCATATTCAGTTTACTTTCCGCACAATTTCCGAGACAGCGTTTTGTGTCGCGGAACTCAAAGCGCCTTGTCTTGGTCATCAGGTTAAGGAAATTAATATAATTGATGAATGAATTAATCAAGTAAAAATTGAACCCATAAACATCACGTATATAGTCAAAGATATTACTGCTGTGTCATGACCGTCTCCGCAAAATTAATTTGAAGAAAAAAGCATGTCAACATTGAATATTATTACAAAATATTTTATTTTTTCAAAGGTAACATTGGAAATGACTTGATCGCCTCCAAGCTACTTCATTGTTTAACATAATTATGATTTATATATTGTTATGTACTCTTGTTTGATTAAATAAAAATATATAAAAATGAGTTTATCTACGGCTTAAAATTTAGTTTCCCAATTTTGGAGGTTGTGTAATGAGTGAGTGTGGTAAGAAATTAACATAATTCAATCAGTCTCCTGACAGACACTCCGTTCTCCGCTTTCTGATTCTCGAGGCATTGCTAGTTGAGTGGCGAAACTTACCACCGCTAATGGCCTCGTTAACAAAGCGAGTTTCTCGAGCGGGAATCGAACTGACAACCGTTACGTTTGTATTCGCACGCTTGTGCCACTGCGCCACGACGGCGTATGTAGAATTATTGTTGTTTAAAATGTACAGCCGTAAGCAATTTATTTTGTTAGTAGAAATTATGATTCTGAAGGCCTTTTATATGTAAGCTTTGTTTGTACCAAAACTTGAGGATTTACTCGTACTTTTGGCGTTTCGTAAAATGTGCGTACAACTTACTTGCTTTTTATTACATCTACTATATTTACTTTTATATTTACACAAAAAGATACTAACAACATAAATAAGTTGTAACAAGCGTATAAAATTTCGGCGTAGCTCGATGAGAACGTATGGCTTAGCGGTCAGAGCTAGAGCCTGGTCGGTTTCCAGGAGGCGCGGGTTCGAGTCCCGCTACGTTCAAATTT
>DWAP01004248.1:0-11139 GCA_018230625.1 Heliconius eleuchia
TCAATGTACAGAAACGACTTTTCTACAGATTTATTATAAGTATAGATATAGATTAGGCCTTATTAATAAATAAGGAACTACTAGTACGAATTGATTTTATTTTTTGTTGGATAGGCTATATTACCTATATCAGTTAATCGTTTAAATGTAATCCACTTGGAGAACGGAGTGTCTTAACCTGCTGTGTGCTCGATACATCGTGAAGCTTTAACCCAATTTTACTTGCGATCCGAGCTACCTTGGTTACCAATAATGTGTCATAGTGTCAGTTGTTTCCCTTAAATCACGTCACTAACAACAAATGACGATAATAAACAGTGATTCATTTAATATTTACATATCATGTTTATTATTTTCCTTATCTTTAAAAGCTGTATAGTTTATACGTCAAGTAATAAATAGCTTTTGTTCATATAAAGGTTAGGCGTGTCAAGGCAATTCCAATGTTTTTTAGCTTCACGCTGTGTGTATTTCGCAGGGTAGACAGAGGGAGCCAACTGTTGAGGGACATAAACTTGCACGACAGGTTTTGGGTTCAATTATCACAAGCGAAAATGAAATATTTAATATTATAATTTTTTATTAATTTCTTCGCTCTGCTGCCGAGGGAAAGCGCGGCATTGAGTTCCGCTACACAACACGCAATGTCTCCAGAATTTGGTGGAAAGTGGAAAACCCTGCTATTTGCGGGATACAGCGTGAAGCTAAAATACGTATTAAGTTTTAGGTATCATATTAAGGCGAATTTTTATGGGTATCCCCGCGCCTTGCCTCAATTCAGTGAACGTAAATTTATATTCATAATATCGAAAGAAATAAAATTATATGTAAAATGTTTTTAAACGAATGTCGCAATTTACTAAGTAGGTACATTTAATAATAAGTGATCAACTTTTGATACTAATATTGGATATGTAACGAGAATACCTCGGGAATTCGAAAGAAAGTAGGGAATGTGTAGTGTCTTTATGGGAACGGAGTGTCTTACTACTAGAGTCTCCAGCTCCTTCTGCATACTCTACATATGTGCATATATGTTCAGGATATAGCATTGCATGCATTACGGAGCATTGAATTAAATATAACCTTATATTTTATTTAAATTATAGAGAGAATGTAATAATATAACACTAAATTCTCAAACAAAAATGCATAATTAAAAAGATTTATTCATAGAATTTTTAGTTTTTTATTTTATTATTTGAGAAGAAAGATATTTTAAAACGAAAAAAAAAACATTTCTTAAAATATATTTCTTAAAATATTAATCCAAAAAAATGTGCATTCAATTAAATTATATAATTTCAACTTCCTTTTTATTATTGCACAACCTCAATCACCTACCTGATACAAATGTTGCTTCAAATAAAGCACTAAAACTACACTTTCTCTTCGATCATTTTGCACAATATTTTGCTTGTAAAACGCGTAAATAGTTAATCCAGTTGGTCGCTGTAAGCACATGTTTTCAATTTTGACAGATAATTTAAGAAATTCGTTTGTTTTTTTTAATTATATTTTAATAGCTACAAATTCTAGTCATTTTTGGGCGCTTACAATTTTTTATCGCCCAAATTTAGATACATTTCGTGTTGAGTGTCGGGGCTCAACGCCGCACCTCATCTTGTTACCACGGTGAGGAAATATACAAATAAATAATTGTGACCGCTGTGCAATAACGGCCTCTGTGGATTTACATAATATTTTGTTTTGTGTTTTAAATTAAAATATATTATATCTAAGGATGAATGAATGGCATCTCAAGATCGATCTCTGACTTGAGAGCGATTTATAAATAAGGGACAGTTACTTCATTTTATTCTTAATTAACAGAAAAGCTTGAAAGAGATCATGGGAATTATAGTTGAGGACTAGCGTTATATTAAACTAAATTAAGAAAGCAAAATCATTTTACAAAAAGATTCCCCTGAGTAGGAATCGAACTTGTAGGTACTATCGCACGAATGAAAACACTTTTTAACTTTGCCAAGCTGATGTTATAATACAAATTGATATAATATACGTACATAATATATAACTTTGACATAATAAACACGAAGCAGGCAATATTTAAATTAAATATAAAATTGCAAAAGCACCGCAAAACAGGCTTTTGAAATTTCGTTCTTTTAAAACCCAAATATGTATTATTATAATTACCAAAACCTAATAAAGACTTCTCATCGTATTCGAAAAATAAAAAATGATACAGACGAAAGATTAGAGTGAACGAGGTAGATAACAAATGTGTATTTTAATGTCGGTGGCCTTTAAATAAACACCGTTTAACTTTTAAAATACACATTATTTTATTTATTTATATTTTTTATCAATAACTTTAACATAAAAATATATAGAACATCTTTATTAGATAAATAAAATAGCTGCATAAGTCAATTCTATAAAAAAATTCAATGTTGAAAGGGTGGAGAAAATGAAATATTTATTTTAAATTTATATTATCATTTCGCTTCGCTCTGGTGTCGAGGCAAAGCGCGGCGTTGAGTTCCGCCACTCAACACGTAATGCCTTTAGAATTCGGTGGAGACTGAGGAACGAAGTGTCTTAACATTAGGTTCCCTCTGCCTACCCTGCTGTGAGCGGGATACAGCGTGAAGCGGATTTTTTTTAACTATTTACCAAAGTGATGCAACCATATTATAGTGCAGTGGAGTTGGAGGTATGAATTATTTTCATTTTCTTGCTTTGGTAACAAGACTAAGCGCGGCGTTGAGTTTCGCCACTTAACTCACAATGTCTCAAATCGGGCAGTGTTCTCCTTATTTTTATTGAAAAGTCAATTCAACCGAGATTACTGGTCACCTTATGGTACCACCGCCGCCTACGACCCAGTGTAACACCAAAGGAGCTACAGGTGCGTTGCCTGCCTTTAAATTAAATATAGCGCGTCTATCCTACTCTGCTATATGCAAGATATTTATTGGTTTTACGCTGTATCCAGCAAATAGCAGGATAGGCAGAGGGAACCTGAGGTTAAGACACTCCGTTCCTATTAAGACACTTCCGTTCGCCACTAAATTCTGGAGGCATTGCCGCGTGAAATTAAAAAAAATCTGAAGATAACAATAAAAAAATTTCTTCAGGTCAGAATTGTACCCACAACCAGCGCATCTGAAGAAAAATAATTTAAAAAAGTATACCTTTTAGTCGTTCGTGTTTCTGTCACTTGAAAATTTTAGTTATAAATTAATACAATCTATATTTTTAATTTGATTTTATTTAAAGTGTTTTAAGGCAAATGAATTAAAGAAATTATTTAATAAAATATTCTAAAGTAAATATGCAGATTGGGTTTTGAGAAAAATATATTAATATCACGCGGGCTAACATAAACAAGGCATTTTCTTAAACGGGAATCGAACTCACAGTTATCATGACTCGTGCTTACTCTCAGACGTTGTCTCATCATGGTGTTCGATGGTATACTCGTATATATTCTTTAATAAATTAAAAGACAAATATGTAGTAACTATACTATACAAGAGCTTAATTGGTTGGTGTGTTACAAATTGTACGTCTTAGAGCGTTATTATAAAACCATGGATAATGGTAAAATGCATAACCGATACAGTTATTGAAAGCAAATCAGTATAAGTGTACTTTCCTTCATTTATTTAATTAGGAAATCAGTTTAATTTAAGCAATGAAGAAGAAAATATGTATACTTATACTTTTATAATTATCATGGCATATTATATATTTTTTATAGCTTCACGGTGCATCACGTATAGCAGGGCAGAGCGAACTTAGTGTTGAGACACTCCGTTTTCGGCGCGCCGCCCAATTTTCTAGACGTTGCGTGTTGAATTGAGTGGTGTAATTTAACGCCGCGCTTTGCCTTACTACCAACCAGAGCGAAGAAATGAAAATAATTCAGTTCCCTAGCGGATTCGCAATCGTTGCGTATATAGTCCATCGTGGCGCCACGACTGCCTCTATGAGGATGACAAGAGAGAAATTTTATCTTTCCTCTTTTATTATGTTTATCTTTCCTCAAAAAGGTTGTAAAGAACCCGGTCGTTTTAGAAGAGTTGCATAGAGACACAAGTCCAACATAGGGGCCTCCCTTAGATAATGTAAAAATGTTGCACTGTGACGTTTTAACCGAATGTCATCTCTGAGCAACCGGAAAATGCGTCTTGAGACGATAGCTCAAAAGCTACAATGAGACTATAGAATGGAGTTTGGATGGATAGAAAACTGGTCTATAGAAGGATAAAACGGACGAAGAGTTACCGTATTGTGAAACGGCCATTTGCCTAAGGCCCAACATCAACTTGGTAGGCTAAGAGTGTAGAGAGGTGTGCACTAGTTTTACCGCTTCCTCCAGTTTTGAGCGAATCTCCTCGCTATTAGGCAGATTGAGCACTTCCACCCTTAGCATTTGGCTAAGCATAGTTAAGCATAGCTAAGCATAGCTAAGCATAGCTAAGCATAGCTCTTGCTCTCCCCTGCCGGACAATCAAGGCAAGCCAGGATTGGATGACAGAATACTGTACCACAGGCCGAGGCCACAATGCTGGTAGGCTAAGGTTACAATTCAGTAGTTCTTAATTAAATGGTAATAATACAAAATGTATGAATAACATTTTAAATTATTATCAAAATATGATCGAGACTAGTTCTTATAAACAAAACACATTCGTTTATAAGCAATATCTATTATGACATTATAATAACATGCACGGACAAAAATACTGTTAGAAATGAGTTCAACGAACGTATGATTATTATATGATTTTAGTTTACAGATTTCGACATGTTATGTTGTTGTTTTTTTTTTAAATCAGATTCATGATTTATTTCTCACACAGAAGGGTAGGCAGAGGAAACCTAGTGCTAAGACACTCCGTTACCCACTTGCCACTTAATGCCACGACACCAGAGCAAGTGAAAATATATATTTAAATAAATATTTCGTTTACTTGAGTGGAGATCGAACCCACAACTAGTCGCGTTTGCAGGCACATTTTGTGCCCCTGCGCCACGACTGGCCTCTGTTTTTTTTTACTTAGATTTTTAGTGTTGGACCAAATCATTTGCATTAGCTTTTTATTGTATAGATTGTCAATTTAGTACTCTAAATTGTTCTGTTCTAAGCGAAATTATTTTTTCTAATTAATATGTATAAAATGAAGCGAAAAATGTAGTTCCTTAACACTAGGTTTCCTCAGCCTACACTGCTAGAAGCGGCATACGGCATGAAGCAATTTTTTTAATATAATATATAATTAATAATTATTTATGTAAGTACAGACTATTGTAGCTAAGCTACATTTAAATCATATTATGATATTGAACTTGCCGTCGAGTCACGATCCACTTTCGTAATAGAAACGTTACTGACACAACTGAATGCGAATTTCAAATTATATTATTATAGCCCTCTAGGCGCGGTAGCGGGTTTGCTTGTATTATTAGTAGTGGATTCAATTATTAAACGTCTAACTGATTTTAAAATTAAAAAATTGCAGTCCTGTGGCAGGGTCTCGTAATAAAATTATTGCCGTGTCGGAAATCCGCCATTGTCTCGGAACTTTGCATGTCACCCCATGTTCAGTAATTTCATTTTATTGTAAATAAATTATATTCATATTCATAAATACTAGTTTTATTCAGTAAAAGTTTAATAATTAGGTCTTAAAGAGATAATTAAAAAAATGGAATTATATTTATGTGGGACAGTCCACGTAATTAAAATTATTCACTCGTCTAGGTAGATTAAAAGTAGCTCGAACTGTTAGTTAAAAAGTTTCGTTTCTGTTCATAGCCCCAGAAATGTCCGGGTATAAGCAATCTTAGTCTCGCACATTGTTTGGGTCTGAGACATGGCGTTGAGTATAATAAGTGTTGTGACTGTGAAAACCACATCCGATGCTGTTAAGGATGCCTATAATAAATGGCGACATATAAAATTTTATTCATAATCTTTTGTTGTTATATAATTAAATTTTTTTTTATGATTTAAATATTGCTTTGTATAGAATATAGTTTCTCAGATCATCCACGTACAGCAGGGTAAGCAAAGGCAACCTTGTGTCCAGACACTCAGTGGCTCAGTACTCAGTGGATACTCAGTGGATGGATCGAAGTTAAGCTATACGATTGGCGACATCAAAATAATGTAAATATAAATATTTAACCAGGCGAGGATCGTATCTACAACTATCAAATTTAATCTAAGACGGTTTCTAATATCTATTAATAGATTTTTTTATAACCAACTTCACGCTGTATTCCGCATGTAGCAGGGTCAGCAGGTGTTAAGACACTCCGTTCCGCATTTTGCGCCGAATTCTGATGGCAAACGTCGCACTTTGTCTCGACACCATAGCGAAGAAATGAAAATATTAAATATTTCATTGCGTCGAGTGTGAATCGAACCTACACTACGTAACTGCCGTTACTATATAATCTATATACCTAAATTCATTTTACAATTATTAATACACGTAATAAGTGAAAACAAACACATTCAGTAACATTGTTATAAAAAAATTACAACCATTTAAGAAGACCGCTGGCCATTATTAACGTGTATTATCTGGGGGGTATATTTTCTAGGGGAGGAGCTGGATTTTAGCTTTGAACAGGCTGACATGTTCGTGTAAATGTTTTTTATTTTTTTTTTATTTTCCGGAGCAAATTTTTTGTAAATAAAATTTTTAGGGTGGCACCAGACTATTCTGGTGCATTGGAATATACAAAAGAACGGTCTTAGCACTATTAGTGTGTGTAATTAATGTATTTTTAAATGGTACGAGAATATAAAAAACACATAGATTCACATTAAAAGTTTATTCTAAGATTTTTGTAATTCTCTCCACAAATGTTTTAGTCATTGCACGTAATTTGTTTAATTATATTATTTATTTAAAATTATATATTTAAGTGCATTCTTTAATGCTGATGCTTCTAAAAAGCTCCAGAAATATTTAATACTATAAAATAATTTGTTGCTATATTTTCTTATGTTTCTTTGCTATATTTTTTTTATATTTAATAATAAACAAAAATGGAAGTTTGCATTTTTTTACAATGTCAATAAAAATATTAAACTTTCATCTAGATATGTCTTGTAGGGTAAGTAGAAAAAAATCTAAATATTCTTTCGAATATTAATTAAATTTTAATTTTAATAAACTTTTTCTAAAGTTTTCGGAGTGATATATATATTAAATATTTTTAATATTTTTAAAGTATTGCACACTTAGAAAAAAATTGTGTTTTAGAAAACGTATGAAAACGCTACGTTCAATTTTTTATACGTTTTCTAAATAAGTATATATATTATAATGAGATTTAAGAAGAAAAGCTCAATTACTTTTCTTCTTTGCATTGTCAAAAGTTTAATTCATTAAAAGACAACAACAAGAAACAAAGTTCAAAATTTAACAATACGCTATTTATAAACAAATGTACTAAAATTTTTATTCTACTATTTTGTTGAAAGAAAAATAAACCGCAGGATGATTACACATTCAAATCCTATTCGAGGGAATATAAAAAAAAAGTTTCCCTATTCCGATCATACAATTTCTTGGATTCCTTACAGCACCTATTACAAAAAAAATAGACAACAGTGTCTTAAAACTAGGCTATCTCTATTTACTGCACAAAGTAAATAAATAAATTAAAGTTTTAAGTTACGTATTATATCAAAGCTAAGCTCACCTTTAGTCGGCACGTACTCCTCCAACGACAGACCAACACCGACTGGCAATTACTTTATGTAATGTAATGGTCATACCTTATTGAGAGTTGTACGATATACCGTTTACATTATAATACCACGGTTACGATACGATTTTTGACTTAGGTAGTGTTTATGTTATAATTGCTAATGGAAAATTGGTCTTTGGTAGGTTAAATGATGAAATATAAATGTAAATAGCTTAACGCTTTTTCCCGCATACCAGGGTAGATAGACCGGACCTAGTGATAAGGCACTCCGCTCCCCACTTTCCCCTCAATTTTATAGATGTTTGCATGTTGCCAAGCTCAGCGACGATAGACAAAGATTCCGTCTAAGCGAGAAAATTAAATTAATTTAAGTATATTGAAAAAGTGGACGACCGTTAATCTCATACAATTTTCCAGTACTCGGTCCATCCAGTCTTAGACAAAAAAAATGCTCTTAAAAATAATAATAAATCTAAAAACTACACTACTTCTAAAAAGTTGTATATTATAAATACTTAAAAATCGTATATTATAATTTTGTCTTCGAGTCCACTTCATCACGTCTATATCACTATTCGTCATTTTATAAATAATCTTGTTCATATAATTTGAAAGTTGTTTAGTTCAAAAGTTCTTCCAGTCCGTTTAGAGCTTCTAAATATTATTACTATCAATCACGACACCGTCGTGGTGCAGTGGCATCTGGCTGATAAATGTAATCGCCAGGGTTGTGTGTTCGATTCCTACTCAATATAATTAATCATTCTCTTCACAAACTTTTCCGAAAGATTTTTTAACGAAATATCAATAGCAAAATTGTAACTTTTATATAATATTTAAAATATCGCTCTTCTTGATGATTACTTCTACGATCCGAAACTGCTTGCAAAAATCTATTTGAATAAACAATATTTTGAAATCGAATTTGACAAATAACTACAGAAATTTGATAAATCATTTTGTGTTATGTTAGACAAAGTGGGGCTTTGAGATCAAATTCAATAATTTTTAGCTTTACGCTGTAACCTGTATATCAGCGTAGACACAGGGAACCCGGGAACCTAGTATTAAGATACTTCTTTCCCATGAAAACACTTCAGTTCCCCACTTTCCGCTGAATTCTCGCGGCATTGAGTGCGTGTTGAGTGGCGGAATTCAAAGCCGCGCTTGTCTAGTTCATAGAGCGAGGAAATGAAAATATTCAATATTTAATTCCCTTGAATGTGGATCGAACTCATAGTCATCGCGTTTACAGTTGTAGTATGTCCCCTGAGCCACGACGGCCACAATATTTTACTACACTAAAATTTAGTATACTAATTTTATCAAAATAAAAGATAAAAGACAAAAAGAAAACAATAACTTTGTTATATTTAATAGGAAAATCTTACCTAAATTATTCTGAACATCCCTCAATAATAATTGAATTTAATAACAATATTTCAGGCGCAGATCAAGGTCTCGTGAAGGTTGCAAAGGTTGTAAAAGTTAACATTTTAACTTTGTTTTTATTTCTGCAGATCAGATTCTTGCGTATTAAATAAGTGAACGAGTAGTAATATGACTCTCCGTTTTGTAAAATATATGTAAATATTGTTAATTGTACTAAAGTAAAAGAATATTTGTTTCTATTGTTAATAATTACGATTCAGATCATGCAACAGATAGGAGATATAGGAACATTTGATTTCCATTTAGGTGATAATTATTTAATTTATTAGAATTAGATCTATTAAACTTCACGCTTTATCCCGAGCGGGGTAGTCAGAGAGAACGGAGCGCCAAACGCTACGGTCCACTCTCATCAACCTCTTCATTCTCACCGTGACATCTTCGCTAGTACCTGCCATTCTGTGTATCTCTTCATTGCGGATTCGATCAGCTAAGCTAACTCCGCATATCCTATAAAGAGATCGCATCTCCACGGCATTCATATTTCTTTCATTCTTCTTCTGTAATAAGTTTCGCTGCTGTATAACAGCGTTACCAACATTGCATTGTTTCACCGTCTCATCGACGCAGCTAAGTCTCCGTTAGCTCGTATGTTTTAATTGATTTGACTAAGCTAGATTTTTTTCTGTGCTTCAATAGATTATAAGCCTTATCCGCGCGATCTCGAGATAAATGATCTTGAGAGACGGACATCGGACGGAGAGCGTTTTTACCTTTTGAGGTACGGAATTTGAGGTACGGAAAAACAAGCAGCTTCACGCTTTTATTTGTCTCATCAAAGCGGGTAAATGTAAGTTTTAATAGATAAGGTAAATAGCATGCGTGGGCTTCACTTTACCTGCCAAATATTCCTTCTATAAGTATAACTGTAAAAACTAGAATCAAACACTTTGTTTTAAGCCGATGAATAGATCGTTGACATTTACGAAGTAATATTTATTCAGTTGACAAACATTTTTTAGTAACAATAAAAAAGCTGGTTTAACTTGATCTCGATATAGTTGAATCGAAGTAATTAAATTTATTGTAGGATATCTATAAATCATACAAATTTTACAATTTTGATTTTTATTTATAAACTTTCTAAAATGTTGTTTTTAACTGCATAGGTTTTGAGCTCTAAATTAAATATTTTACGAATTTTTTTCTGTCGTAACATAAGATTTATATTAGTGCGGCCCGCAACCTTGTCATCTTCCTTTTATTTAGGTAGGTACTAACTGTTAGCTAGTAGACACTTGGGAAAGAAAAATACTTATTTAGAAAACCTATAAAAAATTGAACGTAGCGGGACTCGCATCCGTGCCTCCTGGAAACCAACCAGGCGCTCTGACCACTAAGCCATACGTTCTCATCAAGCTACGTCGAAATTTTTATACGCTTGTTACAACTTATTTATCTCCCTACAGAGATGCTAACAACATAAAGTTACATCGTGATATTAACCTTATAAAAATACTTTCCTCCTTGGTTGACAAATGCACATTTATTGAAGAATTTTCACCACAGAGCTCCAAAAACTCCCTACAATACTCGTCGACTCGCACTTGTTTCTGTGGCGCTGTGCGCATTCACGGTGCCCACTCTGCACTTTGTACTTTTTGAAAGGCTGAGGCTGTCATACAGAATAATTTGTACATATAGAGGGTCAGCCATCTCCGCTATGCTCCGCAACTGAGGAACTTCTGGTTCGAATTGAATATTTTTTTTGTATGGATAGTCCATTTAACAAGAAAGGCAATGGGCTATATTGCATCACGGTAATCGTTTCATTGTACCCCATTGTGCCTGCAGCCACACTGACTTGGGGCACTTGGAATATGTCATAAATACTTTTGATCATATAATTTGTGTCCATTCGATCAAGGGGGCAAAGCCCCAAGTAAATGTTAGTATAATTTATGAGGCCAGTCGTAGCGCAGTGGCACAGTGTGACTGTAAAACCGGCTGGTTGTGGGTTCGATTCCCACTCGAGGAGATGAA
>DWAP01004249.1:0-11138 GCA_018230625.1 Heliconius eleuchia
ATAATATTGATTATCCAGGCAGGTTTAAATAAAAATATAAACTTGAACTTTTCATAGATAGCATGTACTCGTATGTCAGTAAATTGAATTGGCGTAACAAAAGGGAGTTTTAACATTGTTTCAGATATCACTTTATTTTTGTATCATGTCAATTTCACAATATCATTGTTGCGAAATTTGTACCGTGTATTCGAAATTATTCTGGTTTATTGATGAATTTATACTTTTTTGCTGACTGGATTTACTAAAAACAGCTTTGAAAAATAGATTTATATAAAAAATTTAAGTAAAATGAAAAATCCCGGCCTTTCCATAAATTCTGTGAAAGTGTTTTCTTACCTCCCTTAACACCCTAACCTTTGTACATACCAAATTTTTGAAAATTCTAAAGCACGGTTTCCACCGCGAAAGAGAAATAATGGGATAATGTTTAGGTGGAACTGCTCCTTTTAAACAAAGTGGGTTTACATTCCACCATCAAAGAGTTTTGTATTCACAACCATACTTCGAATCCACATGTGTCGTCGTGTTTTCACTCAGTTATGCCGCTGCGACATAACGGACTGTACTGGCTAAGTGTAAGATTTGGGGATACGATAGTACTAAGTGCAAAAAAATTCTAAATCTCTAGTTCTAAGTGTAATTATATTATTTTTAATCTATAACAAAAGTATATATTTTATTTCTATAAATAATAAACAATATTCTTAATTAATTTTTGTTTGATCATCCATGTCATCTTAAATATCTGATCTTTGTCAAAGATTGAAAGCGATGGGAAATTGGATCTCCGAAATAAAGAAGCAATTTAATTTAAACTTAATCGGTGAAGTCTTTACATTGAAATCCCGTTTTATCTCGGTAAAATTTTATATATTTATACGTGGAGTTGAGTTCTACAATTTAACAAGTAATGTCTCAATTTCGGAAAGAAAGCAGAGAACTGAGTGTCTTTACACTCTATATATGTTATCTCTGTCTACAGATACTACACTCGTGTAGGGTGAAGCGTGAAAATAAATGTTCAAGGACAGATGCCGGACCCAACCCTCTAAGGTTGCGGGCATGATTACCTTAAATCGGCCAATTACGAATATGGAGAGCGAACAGCAGTGAGGTTATTACAAAGTTCCAAGGTATCAATAACTATACATCGTATCATCAGCCTATCAACTTCAATGAACCGCGAAGCAATACTCGTACGTATTATGAAGACCAAATAATATGACGAGTCAAGTCAATTAGGACTGTGGGCTCATCATGCTCACAAGAGTAGATCCGTGCTTAAGCGTAGGCATATTTTTTTAGCTTTAAGCAGTATTCCGCATATGCAGGATAGACATGCAGAGCCTACACGCCGCCCAATTATTGAGTTATTGCGTGTTGAGGAACGGGAATCGCTGTGTTTTGTCTTGTTGCCGAGAAAATGAAAATAATGCCTTTTCTCGTGTTAGAACCGAACTCACAACCGTCGTGTTTTCAGTCGAACGCTCCACTAAAGAGCCCAGAAACATTGACTCTTGAAACAAAAACTATATAACAACGTAAAATATATTAAAAGAACTACTGCCACCAAATTTCGTCTAATTAAGGATTCTTGCTTCATTAGCAAGTATTGTTATTTTGTACTCATTTATATTCTACTCTGCGTTGCCTTTGTTGAGCATCCACACTTTTAACTTAAGTAAGTAAATTGCGGGCTAATTATTATTGCGACATTTGTATGCGTCTGTATGTTATTTGTGTTTTTAAATGCAATTATTTCCAAAATTACGTATTTTATTTTAATATGTATTTAAATTAATATTATTATTTTTATTTTTTTAGCTTCACGCTATATTTCAGGGTAGAAACAGTGAGTACGAGATGTAGATACTGTAGAGAGCGAGTCTTGTCTTTTTAAAATTTTATTCATATAATTATGTAATAATTCATTTCCTCAAGATTTCACTGTTACTAAATTAAAAAGAAACAAATATGAACGAATTCATAATCAACTTAAACTCTTTTGTGAGACATTTTTTCTGTCTTTTGTGTCGTTAATTTGTTTAGACTCCACATAAAGCAGCGCAACCTGGGTACCTAGTGTTAAGACACTCTTTAATTGGAAATTAAGCCTTTCCCCACTTTCTGCTGAATTATGGACGCTTTGCATTGTGAGTAGACTAACTCAACGCTGCGCTTCGTCTCGCAAAAAAGCACGGCGTTAAGTATTAAATATTTCATTCCTGCGAGTGAAATCGTGCGGTTCAAAGTTTTTTGTTGCGACCAGAGTAAGGAAGTAAAGCAAACAGTATATAGTAATACTTATATAATTGATTTGTCAAAAAAATATTAACGGTATATGGCAGTGTAGGTAATGTTCCATTTACGCAATGCACCAAATAAATTATTAACTTTTTATCATAAATTCATATCGTATTTGATTTTTAGTATAATACAATATCTATATATATAAAAGGACTTGTTTTGACCGACTGAGGTAAGACGTACGCACAGCCGTAACCGCTGATGGTAGAAACGTGAAGTTTGGACAGATGTTTATTTTTATAATCTGACCATACACTAAGAAGGGATTCTGAAAAATTTTAACCCTAAAGGGATGAAATAGGGGTTGAAAGTTTGTATGGATTTTTTTTTAAAACAGCACCGATTTTTATAAAATTCGATATTCAGACTCTTTAAAACATTTCATTGAACACGTGTTTCATGGTTTATTAGAATTCACCCCCTAAGAGTTCAAATAAGGGGTAGAAAGCTTATATGGAAAAATCTTTAAATCGCCACCGACTTTTACAAAAATTTGAATTCAGAATATTAAAAATATTTTATTGAACACCTATTTCGTGGTTTTTTTAGAATCTACCCGTAAGGGTGCAAATAAGCGGGTGAAGCCGCGCGCGCCCACTAGTTTCATAATATAAACCTAAATGCTTTAACAATTGTAATGATATATTTTTAAATAAAATACCTTTAAAGTGATCATATACATAAGTCACTATCGCTGAGACGCTTTTGGAAACTTTGTAATAGATTGATTTAGAATGTTGACCCTAGGAAAAAAGTTTATTTAAATATTATTATGTCAGTATTGTTCTCGTCAGCTTTTCACTGTTTCCCGCAAATGGCAGGAACCTGCTAACCTTGTATTAAGACATTTCTCTCCTATTAAGCCACTTCTTTTCTCTACTTTCCGCCGAATTAAGTGAGAGTAAAGTATGTTGAGTGGCGGTAATCAATGTTATGAATTATTAATTAATGACACAACTAAGTTTTCTACATTTGCCGCATCGTAGCGCAGCATCACAGCGTCTGACTGTCAAGGCGACGGTTGTAGAGTCGATTTCCACTCGAGGGAGTAAAATATTTTTTTTTGCTCTGGTAAAGAGAAAGGAAATATTATATCTTATTTAAAAAAGACAAAACTTACTCTACTTTAAAAAAAATTAAATAAATGCAAAATTACGTTATAATTTACGATAATCACTATATCAGTTCGGTCACGATCGTATGTCAGAAGTTAGAATTACTAACAGTGTAACCGTAATCGTACCTTTAACTCGAAATAGCCTAACAATTTAAACTTGTAGGCTTTATTGTCTAATAAAATTGAGAATTAACTACTTTAATAAGACATTAAATATCACATTTCATAATAAAGATGCTCACTGGTTTGATTCATTGAATAGATTTTTATTTTTAATATTAATTATATATTTGTAAATTTTTCGAAAATAAATTAATATTAATTTTAAGTTACTTAATATATATTCTTGCTATGTATATTTTCGAAAAATCATAAACAGGAAGCGTAATTGAACCTGTTCTCTTATTCACACCCTCTTATTCCCCCACACCAAGGAAATCTAAAATATTGTTGTAGTTTGTAGTATAAGAAATATTGATGTAGTTTGTAGAAAACAGGCGGTATTTTGAGACTACTGTTTTCGAGATCAATAAAACAGCCATAAAAAATAATTTTGCTAAAGGTAAGTGATGGAGAGATTATTTTGGAGATCAATAGTTTTCTATAAAAATAACATTCATAAAATGGATAAGAATCCCGACCGATTCAAATTGAATAAGAATCCCGACAGGCCCATTCCCCGGATGGAATTCGCAACCTTGCAATTCAAATCCTCGGGATTCATTTACGAAGGTCCGGCATAAACCTACTATAATAACGGATAAGATTGTATTGAAAATGTAATTTACGACCTTTCGCACAACATATTCTTTTGACAATTTATATTATCTAATCTTTTCATCATATTATTTTTACTAGGTTTTCTTTTCAAGTATTTTATAAAAAAATATATATACCAATAATTATAATGAGTGGAAAATCTGAGCGATTTGTTGTAGGTTCAAAAGAAGCAGGTTCATCCTTGTTCCCGCATAGCAAGGTAGGCTGAGGATACCTAGAAATTAGACACTCTGTCCTAAAATGTAGGTGAAAGTGGGGACACTTTCACCCCAATTTTCAGTCTTTTAAGTGTGACACTCAACGCCACGCTTTGCCTCACTTTCTGCGTCACAAAAAAATATTGTTCTGTATATATTTTATAACTGTGCTCGATATATGCTTAATCGAAGTAAGCAGAGAGAATCGAAATGTTAAGAAACTGCAAGGTACGGTAGAATACAGACGAGAATGGAAGAATAAAAATATTTCAAACAATTATTCCCTCGAGCAGGAATCGAACCGATTGACCATTGCATAAACTCAAGCATGGTTCCAATACATCACAATGACCTTATATTTGTGATAAAAAGCATTGTTAATCAAAAATATTTAAATAATATTATAAATAATATTTATATTAAATTAAGAAATGATAAAAACATTGTGATTTGGTTTTCACTAAAAATATTGTCACATCCAAATTGACATCCAAATTGAATTTTTGTTAACAAAGCAAACATTTTTATCCAAGCTCATTCAAATAAGAGCTAATAAAAATAACAATTCCAAGTCTCCAGGAGCTCTACAGAGGCAATAAGTAAAAATTTATTTTATAAGGGCCTTTATTTTATATAAAAGGTGCCATAAAACAATAAAATCAATGAATATTAAGTGTTATGATTAAATAAAAAATATATACTAAACTTAGTTTTATCTTCACGTTTTATGTAGAGAGTAACTTTTGTTTTATTTTACCTACAGCTTCGCCCTTGTCTTAAAATGAAAAGAACTAATAGTTGTGTGTGACACGTTGTAAGTGCAATAGTGGTCAAAGCATTTCGTTTGAGGCCAGTCGCAGCGAGGTTCCCATAAGCGTAAACGCGACAGGTTGTGGCTGTAATTCCCATCGAAGAAATAAAATATTTAATATTTTCATTTTATCGCTCTGGTAACGAGGCAAAGCGCGGCGTTGAGTTCCGCAATATACAATGACTCAAGAATTAATTTCATCGAGAACGGAAGTGTCTTAATGGGAACCGTGTGTGGAACTAGGTTGCCAGATTATCTCTGCCTACTCTGCCATGTGCGGGAATCAGCGTAAAGCAGGTATTCCACATGATCACGCTATTCCAAATATTACAGTAACAGCAGGGTAGGCAGATGGTCCTAATGTCAAGACACTCCGATCTCCACTTTCCGACTGTATTCGAAACAATGAGTGTTAATTAAGAGAAGTAACTCAACGCCGCACTACGTCTGCTAGAGTTAGGAAATAAAAATAGTTTACCATCTCTACTTCCTTCCTAGTAAGTAGGTAACGCCAAATCGAATCTACAACCATCGCATCATAGCCCCAAGTATTCTCATTTTTTAAGGTTTTCCTCTTAACTTTGCAATATTAAGTAGAACTGCTATTATAAAAATTTGTATATCAGTAAAGCTGTTAACGTAATTTATATACTTTTTTTGTAGTTCTTTGATTACGGCATTTCGAAATTTATATATTTTTTCAATAAGATTAAATAACAACATGATTTTCTATAGAACAACATTTCAATCGAATGAATGGATTTCAATTTATTAACATATTATTGTAAATAATGTATGAATTGAACGATTTTTTATATATATTTATTTTGATTGCTAAATAATATAACGTAAATGTGGTTTATGACATGAAATGTGCTTTATTATTCACTTGTACAAATAACTTTACAGCGCGTATACAGTCGTACACCTATGGCACAAGTGTACGACTGTAATCGCGATGGTTGTCGATTCAATTCCGACTCGGGGGAATAAAATAGTCAATATTTTTTTCCATCTGTCTGGTAACGAGACAAAACGCGGAATTTTAGCATTCAGAACGCAACGCCTAGAGAATTCAGTGGAAATTGGGGAATGCAAGTGTCTTAAGAGGAGAGAGTCAATTTACATTGGATTGGTTAAATACATTTACATATAACAAACTATATTAAAATTTCGCTTATGCCTTAAAATAGTAAAGATAAAATTGTATTGTTTGATAGCTGAACTGAAACTAAAATTATTTTCTTATAATAAAATATAAAAAACATAACTCCGCCGTAACAGCTTTCGCTGCCGTGACCAGGATTCGAACCTGGGTTACTACGGCCACAACGTAGGGTCCTAACCACTAGACGATCACGGCTATCGGAGCTCTTGAAATTGTTGTTCAAAAACTCAATTACATTTTTATAAAGGTAAAATACTATCAAAAAGAAATGTATCAAATTATAATGATGTAACAGATTAAAAAGACTATTTTATATCAAGTCGAGTTATAAGAAATTGGAGCATTTAAGTGTACTTTCTCTTCCAATCGCTTTTCTAATTATTTTAAATGTTCTCAAATATTTTATGGCGATTTTATATAAGGCAAGCTGACTCGTGGCTTCGCCCGCATACCACCTTTAATACATTTGCCAACAGATTAATACATTCATTCATGAACACTACGTGGCTGTTTAATAGGACGTCATCGGCGCCAATGGCGCCCCCCGCGGGACTCGAGCCTCAAGCCTAGGCTTGCGCCCGTAAACATAACGTAGAATTATTTGAATTTAACATTTTCTCGAAAAGTATATAAAAGTCGAAGATTATCTTCATTAAATTTCCTTGATGATGAAATAAATTTCGTTCGTAAGTTTCTATATATGTACATGTGAAATAAAAATCGATGAAATATCCCCTTTTCAATTTTCAATTATTTTTTTTGTATGAGATAGATATATGTTGTCTCAGACTTTTTTTTTATAACTAATAAAATTTAATATTTTTGTCATACAACGTACTGACGTACAATTTACTATTTTTGCAGCGCACGCGCTTAAAACAGTTCGATGGCGTTCCTTATTATTGTTGTTTCGTTATTTAAGGCTAACTGAAACTTACACCGTAATGTTATATAACCTATAGCACTTCTGGAGAACGCTGCTTTCATACGAAATAAAAATAAATCGGACCAGTACATCCAGAAATCTTAGCGTTTAAGCAAACAAACAAGTTTTTCCGCTTTATTATATTATAGTATAGATATAAATATCTTCTTAGTTTTGATAGGTATTGAATTAACAATCACATTTTTTTACTAAATCAATAATATTTTTTGTCAACTCTTCCCCTCTTAGTATGTTATATCAGCAATTTTTAGTTTTTAATAATAGTATATATATTATAGTAATGAATCTTACTCAGGTTAGCTTCCATTAAATTAATAATCATTTGTTTATTCGTTATTTTATTTAAATTAATCCAGAGTACCATTCTCGACGTTACAATCACAAAATTTTTGAGGTTATATCTATATCTGACAATGATAACAATTAGCTTCTACTTCTGTAAATTTGCTTTTTAATTATTCCTTGTTGTGAATCTTCAGTTTAACATCTTAAAACTAACAAATTGATTTGAATTATATTCGATCAAGACGAACGAACGACCACTGAAGTATGTGGAGCCTACCAATTATTTTATTCTGTTCCAATGGTAGCATCAATCGTCGTATTTAGTGAACTGTTGGACTCGATCGACCCAATTGAGATGAAAACCATTTTTCATAAGAAAACTCCCGCAGGCGCTATCAAATGGCTATACTCAAATGAAATGTACAAATTTTATAAAATATTTTTTTTCCTTTTAGGGACTACATTAAATAGATGGAGAATATAAGCTGGAATATTTATTTTTATTTGTATCAATTTCGAAACGAAACTCAACATCGCGCTTTGACTTATTACTTCGAGGAAAGAAATCCAAATAATGATGATTTCACAGCCTTCGCTTTTACTTTTTCTTTCAGCTTCATGCCATATCCTGCAGTATGGCAGAGGCAGCTGAGTATTAAACACTCCACTCTCCGCTTTCCGCAGAATCTGGATCCATTGCGTGTTGAGTGGCGAAGCCCAACGCCATGCTTTGCTTCCACACCAGGGAGAAGAAATGAAAATATTAATTACTTCATTTCCTCGTATGGTGATCGAATTTACAACCTGTCACGTTTACACTCTTGTGAGCCTGCGCCGCAACTGACCTCACTGTCAAATTTAATTTATTTGTGTATAAAAACGACTTTACCCATACCCAAATATATTTCGTATCGATTTGATTTGCCTGTCTTGATGTGTGTTGTTGATTCGTCTGTAGGCTATATATTAATATATCAGTGACAGATTGTATACTCGTAACATATATTTTTTTAAATGTTATACTTTTGTTATGTTAACTAAGTATTGGAAGCAAGTCGTGGTGTGATACTAGTGTAAACACTACAAGTGATAAACAAAAGTATTTTAATGGGAACAGAGTACCTTAACATTTGGATCCCAGATCCCCTCTGCCTACCTTGTTACGTGCAGGATACAGCGTGAAGCTTATAAACATAATTAAAAAAATAATCTTAGAAAATTAGACATTTTTACCAATAAAAATTACCCTACCAGTTAAATTATGCAAACGATTCGCCCGAGGCTAGAGATTTTATCCCCAAACGTAATTAGGACACACACCAAAGACTACAGCGGTCGCGGACAATTGAGTGGGTCTCTACAATGTCGCGGGTGTTGGTAAAGCGCTCATTAATATTAAATGTGCGCTAGGTTAGATTTATGGGTGCAAAATATTAAAATTTACGATTTTTATGGGGTCACCTTACTTATGTGACTGTAATAAAAAAAACAAAAACATGACTGTAATATTTTAAAATAATACGTTTTTAAGGAAATATATATTTCTTTATTGAGCCGAGTCGTCGATGCCTCCAGATTTCAATTATTGTGTTGTCTTAATAGGATCGGAGTATTCAACACTAGTTTCCCAGGTTCCCTCTTAGCAGGGTTGCTATGAAGGGTGCTACTGAGTCCCCGAACATCTTTACAAATATTATTTAATGAAATAAAAAGAATAATATTTTGTGCGAAAAGAATAATATAAGAAATAACATAACTAAGTCTCTTTCTCGAGAAACGTTCTGATTAACCTAAAAGTTCAGGAATTACTCTAATCTAAGCCCCAGTTTATATGTTTAACGAGTAATCTTAAAATAAGGTTCATCCTCAAACGAACTCGTGACTCCCACACCAAGGCGTTACTTGATACTGCAGCTTTGTTCGTCGTTTGTTAATAATAATAATTTAAAAGTAAATAAAATAAGTAATTTTAATTCGCTTAAGGAAGTTAAAGTTATACGAATTATGATATATATATATATATATATATATATATATATATATATATATATATATTTTTTTTAAATATCCTTGACTCTTAAAAATATTACGCATATTTTATTTTTATTTCAAAATATCATGATTTTGAGCTGAATAGCTTACGCGTGAAAGCGTAACAAACGAACAAATACACATTCCAATGTTACAAAGGTTTTCAGTACGATAATTTTCATAACATAATTTTTTTTCTGTTAACGATTGTGAGTTCGATTCCAACTCGGGGAATTAATTATTTATTCTTTTCTTCGAAAATTAGGTAGTTTATGAGAAAACGGAATGTGTCAACACTAAATGCTAGAACTTAGTGCAGGCCTACTCTACTAAATATGGGACACAGAGTGAAACAAAGAAATATATATTTTTATTATAATTACATTTAATTTAATCGTTCCAATTTTCATTCAGAGCTTAAGCTCTTTATATGCGATCGCTAATTCTGGGTGAAATTCATTAATAATATAATGGAGCGAAATAATGTAAACGGTTAATTGTACTGTTTTAATTATCTGCATAATAAAGATTACAACAGGTATAATTAACAGACCACTATAGCGCAATGGGAAACCGCCTGATTGTAAGTGCGATGGTCCTAGATTCGATCTCTACTCGAGGAATGAATTATTTTCATTTCTCTATTCTGGTCGACATGATGTGGCGGCTTTGAGTTCCCCCACGCGTAACACACAATAGCATAGCAACATAAAACTTAATCCTACAGGCTTGCAGCATGAAGAAGAAAAATATATTTTTATCATTGTTATATTAACAGATAGATTGAATGTGTCACTCTGTTCTTAATTTACGGCATATTTTTATAAAAATCTGCTTCACGCTGTATCCCGCAGATAGCGCGGTAGGCAGAAGCAAACTAGACAGACTAGACCGAATTGTCCTTAACAAGACAGTCCGTTCTCCACTTTCCGCCGAATTCTGGAGAAATTGCGTGTGTGGCGGAACTCAACGCTGCGATTGGTCTCGATATCAGAGCAAAGAAGTAAAAATATACATTTAAATAAATATTTCATTTAAAGGCAATAAAATTAGTTAAAAATATAATTTCACAAAAAGATACTGTTGTTTTCGAAGGTCAGCCAGCTCTTACCTCTTTTACCACTCACTTTTTGTTCATAAATCTATCTTGCTATTCTTTCATCACACATTCGTTCGACGTACCCAAACCAGCTAAGTACGTTCTTCTTCATTAACTTCACCGAGGCGATTAAATTAAAATTAAATCAGCTTCACGCTGTATCCTGCACGCAGCAGGGTACGCAGATGAAACCTAGCATTAAGACATTCCGTTTCCCACTTTCTGTCGAATTCTGGAGGCATTGCGTATTAAGTGGCAGAACTCAACGCTGCGCTTAGCCTTGATACCAGAGCGAAGAAATCGAAATATAAATTTAAGTTAATATTTCATCTCCTCGAATAGGGATCGAACCCACAACCAGTCGATTTTACAGTCACACTTCGTGCCACTGCGC